>MU226293.1:39471-94407 GCA_018584345.1 Thuja plicata
GAGGTAGGGCACTCCGTGAAACAAAGACACCCAACCTTCTGCAGCCGGGGACCCGCATGCACTTCAATCAATCATGCATCCCTATGCAGATGCTCGGCCTTTGTCGTCAACCTCACCATCCGCTCCGCTCTTATAGAATGGACTCAACCTCACTCATATGCATGCGCTCTTTGTGCTCTGCCTATAAATTCAATCATAAAGGTCCTGGCCGAACCCACCCCATGGCTCACCACTATCTCCCCTAATGGATGGCTCTCCCAATGGCTCTGGTTGTGAACTCTTAACCGGTCGAGCCCACGCCCCCACCCCCTACCTGAATGATTTGATCTATCTGGCCCTTTAGAATAGTAAGGGCAGCCGTCACTATTCAATCCACCCCTCTATTTGGATATGGCGTGCTCAGATAGAGAGGATACTACTCTCCAAATGAAGAGACCCCATATTTTCTTTTCTTTTAATTTTTTTTTAAAAACTCTTAATCCTGTTTTGGTCAAAATTTCGACCAACACGGGATTAAAATTAAAAAAAACAAAAGCTTTCCTTTGTAATGCGACCAAGCTAAACATTGGTCAAATTTTTTGGTCGAAATTTGAGCTGAAATGTACTAGTGGTTCTATTGAGTATTAGGCCAGACATTTTTCCAAGAAGGTTGGGAATACTGAGAAGGATTTTGAAAATTTTAGTTCTACCATTAGTTATTATAAGGATTACAAAATTGCAAAGGGTCCTAAGGCATACCTTGTCTTGGGGCCCATGGTCGATGTTGAGAAACAAAGAATACTTGCTCTTCCCGTCCTTCTATTTTCATGTACTCAGTAGGAAGGTTTTGGTTCTCCACATTTTCCACCAGCTTGCACCGACAATATTTCTTTTGTTGTCGATAATGAGGGTAGTATTTAGCTAGCTTTTTCTCAGCATCTTCATTCTTATTTTTGGCATGCATTATATCCAAGTGTGTAGCAACATCATTGATAATATCTTGCTTTAAATATGACAGCAGGTTCACGATTCCCATCTTAGAAATGCCTGAGCTATTTCCTTTAGCAAGTGTGGATCAAAATCCTCTTCCCTTCTTTACAGTTGATCTTGAATAGTTAAGGCATATTTTCTTAAGATCAACCTAAGAAGATTGAGATATATCTCCTCCATCCATAAGGTCCAATGCTTCAAGGCATTTGTCATTCACTCCCCTCAAGAAAAGGATTTTTTGTGAATCCTCCTCCAACACATATTGTAGATTCTTCTGCAAATTATACAAGAAGTGTGAAATGTAATCTTCCAGAGTTTCATCTTCCTTCTGTGACATTAAAAAAATGTCATCTCCTCTCATGTCACCCCCTTTACAATACTCTTTATATTTTTGTAGAAATAGAGACTGCATCTCATTCCAACTCATTGCAGCATCAGCCCCTAATCCCATAAACCATCTTAGAGCTGACTCCTTCAATTTTGTTGGAAACAAATTGAGTTTTTAACCATCAGTATCATAATCAAAGCTTTGACAAAGAATGTCAAACTCAAACAGAAAGGTGTTAGGGTCTTCATTTATTAGGCCATGGAAATTTGGAAGTACAGTAGTGGGTATGTTTTTGAGGTTAGCATTATTGATAAGGCTAGGAATAGGTAATTGAAAGGTAGGTTGTGCCATTACTGGAGATACTTGGAAATGAAGTTTTTGTTGGGAAGTAACATTAGCCAAAGGATTATGAACAACAGATGCACTTGGGGTGGAATTGTCAAGAAAAATGGCCAAGATTTTAGCAAAAGATCAAAGGTAAAATGGATCAACATGGTCTTCTTCAGATATAGATACTAAAGGAAATTTAGGAATTGCATCAACAAAAGGTAACTCAACTTGTTCAAATTATTCATTTAGATTAATAGGTTCTATTGGAAGGAATTTGTCATAGACATCTTGTCTTTTTCCTTTTCGATGCATGCAAGTAATTATGTAAACTTGTGAAGAAATTTTAGGACTATAGACTACTATCTAGAAAATAGGAAACTATCTAAAAATGACTCAATAAGTTCCTCAGCTTGATACCATCCTCGGTAGTGACGCCAAAAATGAACATCCCCACAATAGGTAATAATAATCATGCCAAAGCTTCCCCTAGGAATAGTGTATTCAAATTAAGTATTATTTTCCCTGTCATGAAGTGCATTTAAATTGTCAACCTAGGGACATATACTTGAAATGGGACAACATGATTTGTGCACTAAGTCTCTCATAGAGTCATGTTACTTAAGCTGCGGGAAGGAAAATGCATGAAAGGAATTTACACTATTGTTGCAGGAAAGTAAATACACACAACTACTTAATTAAATTGACACTAACAACTATAATTTCAACTTTAACCTATTCTAACAACCGAAAGCATTCACTATGATTATCCATGTAGGTCTTGTAGGAACATACACAAGTTATAATGCTATAGGAGGAAAATAGTGAATTCTATTTGAAATATTGTAAATGCTTAAAAAACTTAATCTAGTCTACTCTAATCTACCTTCCAAGTGGGCCCCCTTGGTCAACTTCTGATAAATATCAAGATAGAACATAACTCAAAATCACTTCTTCATTGTATTTCTAGAAAAACTGATTACATCATAGTAAAACAATACATGAAACTAAAAAAGTAACTTTGCTTCCAATTGCAACAATGGTACAATCATCCAACTAACTACAATCTAACAATAATATCCCTTTATATAGAGGATTTATATTTATTTAAACATTAAGATAAGGTTTGACTGATTCATTCCATGAAGAAAGGAAGATGCGACAGTCCACAACAGAATATCATAAAGACTGAATAACCACTTCAACAAAGTATTGACCGCAAAGGAAATATAGCATAATTGTGTTCCTATATTCCATGAAATGATAATTCATTCAATTCATTAGGCATGTTCCATAGTGTTATAATGGTTCTCCTCATTGTAACTGGAACTTCATCACTTCCTTGTCAATTTTTGTAATCCACTCTCAAGCCACTCCTCTTTCCCTGGCAGGTTAGTAGCACATGCATATATATTAAAGTTTTCAACCATTCAACTTAATCCAAATGTTAGGACATACATTCAAACAATTATATGAAATAATGTGGCATATATATAATATTTAGCAAAGTATGTCACTACTATCTACCTATAGGGTCTATGGATCTGACTATACTTATAGTATGTTCATAAGTTCAAGTACTTCAAAAGTCTCACAAGTGTTTTGGAAATGTCTTAGAACAAAGCATAAAACTAGTATAAAATAAATATAAATTATTTCCCCATCAAGCACTCCTTTAGCTTTGACTTTCTACTCCATTATTAGTGGCCCCGGGGTCTTCTTGTTCTTCATAATCACAGTTTCGTGCTTCCCTACGCTGATACAACCCTCAACTGTTAAAACTTGCCTTAGAATCTCCAAGGCCATGGTGAAATTTGAAGTGTAGAATGGTAGGTGGAAGGGATGCTCAGTGAATTCATGCACTCATATCATTGAAATATTGGCTCTACAGAACCATTTGTACCTTGGCATTAAAGCATTCATCCAACTAACCTAATCATTTGAGAAGCATGGGGGTTGCATGGGATCCCAGCCTTAAAAAAATGAAACACCGCGAGAACCGGGAAAGCCTATGAGAATGCGTAGAAATTATGAGTGGATGATAATAGAGGGGTCTACATTGTTACATGAAACATATTTCCATATGCATCTTTGGTGGTGAGGTTCATGAAGCATTCAAAAAGATGGGTGTTCTAGTGAAAAAACATATGCATGAGAAAGGAGATGTGATGGAAAATGGCCTCCCATTCAAAAAGAATGAACTAGGTTCTAATTTCCAAGGCCAAGTCTTCGCCAAAATCATAGAAGAAAGGATCCTTCTACTTCTAGAGCTTGAAAATCATACCCATTTAGAAAGGTTTCACATTATAGTCATGCTTGAAGACATAAATTAAAGCGAGCATAGAGAAGACATCCTACATGTTTTCCTTAGCAAGCCCTTTGATTCCTAGGGGAAAATTGGGAAGAATGTTATTGTGTTCATCCTTGTTTAAGGAGTTGTAGAAAAGTTGTGCATCCCACCTTGTTGTCCAATATGATTCTATGTCGTCTCTATTAAATGCCTCCACACAAGTATTAAGCGGGGGAATGCATATCATATCCCAAATAGCCTCAAGGCTTATAATAAGTCTTAGCTCATTGCCCTTGATGATTCTAGTCTTCCCATTGAAGAAATTTGTGCAGCACTCGACGAATTGAGGGAAATGTGGAACCCTGGGCACCATGTATTATGGGAGGCCACACTCCCAAATCCTAACAAGATTAATGGTGGGCTCCATCCTTTTTATGTTCTTGATAATTCGTTGGAAAGCTTCTTTCCTTAGGGCTTTGGGTTTCTTGTGCAGGTCTGGGTCACAGACCTCCTCCTGAGTATCTATCACAACTGATGTGTGTTTATTCATGACTTTCACTTTTCTCTTTGTCTTTGCACAAATGAGCTTAGGCAACATAATGTGGCTTGCATAAGAAACATCCTTGTAGATGTCTACATAACCAAATGGATCTTGAGTTCTGACAGAAGTGCTTATTTTTTCTATGTCCATCACCATTTCACACTATAGGGTCTTCTGCTTTAGGATTTTATACATTTTGTCTCTTTGCAATAATTAACTCACACTTTAATCCTTAAAACCCTTACTCAAACACTTTATGCTCAGAAACACCTGAAAACTTAGAACATGCTAGTGCTCAAGAAAAGGAAAGTTGGCTAAGAGTATTGCTTAAGGTACAAGATTCCACATAAATAGGCATGTAAAGCTCGACATTAATGCCTTGAGAGATGTTGGTGATATTTTCATTATGCATTGTAAACTGACTTAGTGGTAAATGTCATTAATCCTTGCTTGTGCGACTCAACGCACACATTTTAGAAATGTTTCCATTTATACCTCAAAAATTGTACATTCTTCATTTGCACCTCCTCAATCATGAAATAGATCCTACCTCAGGACTTGCACACCAACCTAAAAGTATTTGCATTAGAACCTCATCTGCACACAAAAGCTTTCCTCACTTGCTGAGCTTTAAGAAAGGAGGAAACATGGCCCTTTAAAAGGCAAGTCTACGAGAATTTGCAAGTTGACACTTCTCAACACTAGGCTCTGCAACTTCTTTGCAAAAATTTCCTTTGACCACTAGAGAACTAAGGAACTCAGACTGAAAAAGCTACATGCTGCTAAAATCCTAAGAGCTTCAAACTTATTGAACACATCAGTTAAGGACACATGCCCTATTTATACTATAATACATGATGTACTATGAAATTAGTTGAAATTCTTAAGATGGATCCCATCAACGGGGATCCTAAGAGGTTCATCCTCCATTGTCTTGTGCTCAAAGGAGTTGAACTATTTACACCCTATGATGCAGAAAGGACCTTCCCATAGGCTGTCAAATTTTGCATGCATATCTAGCTTGGCTCTGCGCTCATTGTACTTAAGCACCAGGTCACTCTTCTTAAATATAGGGTCAAATATCTTCTTATTGATCCATTTATTAACTACACTCTATCTAGTGTTCATAGAAGTGAGGGATTTCTCCCGCTTCTCTTGTATCTCCAATAGTTTTTCCATGATCACCTCTACTGGATAATTTTCTTTGATCTCTGCGGCTTTGAGTAGTTGCAACCCTAGGAGTTCCACAGAGATAGGGAATACAAAATATTTTCCATAGAATATCTCATAAGGTGAGGCTTTAATAATTTTATTTGGGGTAATTCAGTCAACCCATAGAGCATTCTGAAGATTCCTATGCAACTCGCACTTATGTTCGGCTCCTATCTTCTTGATCAGGTGGCTCAGATTTTTGTTTGTTTATTCCGCTAGACTATTACCTTGTGGGTAATAGTTGAAGGTCTTTAGGAAGATTTTGGTATGAAGATAAAACTTGAATAAGTGAGAACTTAGGAAATCCTTGGCATTGTCATAAATGATCATCTTTGGGAGGCCAAAGTGGGTGACTATCTCCTCAAGGAGGCTCATGATCTCCCCCTCTATTGCATTCTTTAGTGGAGATGTCTTTGTCCATCTAATGAAGTAGTCAGTATCCATAAGGATCCATTTGTGTCTAGAGCTCATGCTGGGTTGATCATGCCAAATAAATCCAAGCCCCACTGAGCGAAATGCTCATCTACCAAAATAGGATGCAAGGGCATAGCATAACTTTTTCTTTTGCTAGTATAAAACTGGCACTCATGACACCAGTAAATGAAATAATGCACGTCATTGAACCTAGATGGATAGGTTTACACCATGCGAGTGATCTTAATCATAGTGGTTTGGGTTGAGAAGTGATCTCTTGCAGAGCCACTATAAAATTCTCTTACAATTCTCGCTGCATCAAGTCTGCTAACATAGTAGAGGAGGACACCATCAAAGTTTCTCTTGAATAGAACATTGTCAACCAACCAGAAGCTGACATTTTGCAATCTATAATATCTTCTCTTTTGAGTAGGAAGATGAGGCATATATCTCCCACTTTGCATGAACTTTTTCCTTTCAGCTACCCAACAAGACTCAGTAGGAGCCTTTTGTACAAGGATTGCTTCCTCTGCCTCCGTGTATGATGTGTCTTCTTCTTGAGTGGTATAGTCACATAAGCCTTTTCCCTGGATGAACTTGGTGGTTCTGAAATCAATTTTATACTCTATGATATTCATAATTAATAATCTCACCCTCCATGATATACTCATGAATGCTAGGGTGAGCAATAAAGATTGTTGTGTTGTTGGAAGCTATGAAGTGCCTGAATTTTTTGAGCCATTTGAATTTGAAGAACTCTTTCTTATCCATAAATTTGTAGTTAATTTCATATTTCTTGAGCATATTGGAGTATAAATAAATTGGTTTCTTTCCTATTCCTTCTTTTTTCTTCTATGCTAGCACCATGGCAATAATGAAATTGCTCGCGTATACATACATGATGAAATCCTACAACGAGTCTGAGTTCACCAAAATAGGAACAAAAGCAATAACCTATTTTATCTTGCTAAAAGAATCTCTTGCTTCAAAAATGCATTTGAACTGGAGGTCCTTCTTTAACATCAATGTGATGGGCCTCACCAATCCATCAAAGTCGATCATGAACTTTCTTATGAAATTCATCTTTCCAAGGAAAGACTGCCAACTATTTTTATTTACACATAGTGACAACTCTTGAATTGATCAGACTCTATCTCGATCAATTGCCATGCCATCTTTGGATATTACATGTCTGAGGAGCTTCCATTGGAGAACTTTGAACATGCATTTCTTGGGATTAAGCGAGATGTCAAACTCCTATCATCTTTGACAAATAACCTTTAGATGCTCGAAGTGGTCCGCCGTAGATTTTGAAAATATAGTAAGGTCATTTAAGTAGATCAAAATGATCTTATTTATCAGATCCTTAAAATCCATGCCCATAGCATGCTAGAAAGTTGTGTCAACATTAGATAGACCAAAGGGCATCTCTCTATATGAAAATGTTCCCCACTTAGTGGTGAATGTTGTCTTATGATGGTCTTCCTCCTTTACTAGTACTTGGTTGTAACCTGAGAAACCATCTACCAGAGAAAAAATTTCAAATCTAGCGACTGGCTCCAATATCACTTCCATAGATGGAAGTGGATAGTGATCTTTCAATGAAGATTTTTTTAGGTTGTGGAAGTCAACATAGAGGCATATATCTCCATTCTTCTTATGGATAGGAACCAGGTTGGATACCCATTATGCTATGCTTAATTGGGAAGATGATGCAGGAATCCACAATCTTAGTCATCTCCTTGGCCATTAGCGACTCTATCTTCATCTTTACTGGTCTCTTCTTTTGTCGGACCATCTTTTCTCCTTCTGCTAGCTCAATGATATGCTAGATTACTAATGGATCATAACCCTTCATGTCTTCGTATGACCAAGTGATCATGCCTTCATACTTCTTTCAGAGTTAAATTAAGTGGTCTTGGTCTTGCTAAGGAACATTATCGTCAAATTTTAGTATTCTACCTTTGCTGACGTCTAGGTCATTGTAGTCTTGTTTTTCCATAGTGAAATTAATCCTATTAGTACTAGCATCATTATAGTTGAAGATGTTCTCCATGGTGATCAAACCTCTATGAAGCTTTTTTCCCCTCAGTTGGATTACTTTGTCTTCATATGCCTTTACAATCTTCGGTTGTAGCTAATCTTGGAACTTGTCAGAATGTTGTTGGAATGTCATGATTTTCTCATTATTTTCAAATATTTTCTAGTTTTTATCATTGTTAGGCATGGTGGGCCTTACAATCACTTGGAATGCATGTTTTTTCTCCAATAGGTTAGTGGTAGGGTAGAAAGTGGAGCACAACCTAAATGTTTAGAGAATCAAAACTATCAATGAGATACCACACTCGGTTCCTATAGGAGTGCATGTGCACATGATTTTTGGAAGCCATATTCCACACTTGATTAACCACTAGCTGTGAGTCTCTAAGAATTTTCAACTATTTAATACCCATACGCTTAGCGAGGCTCATGTCATAGATGAAGCCTTCATATTTAGCTTCATTATTAGAGCATGGGAATTTGAAGCAAAAATCCCCTCCAAGGTCTTATCACCAGTTGGGGAGGTTATGCACACACCAACATAAAATATCTTCTTTCATCTCTTCCCATCAAAGTGTAACATCCACAGAGAAGAGCTTCTGCTCTCAACATCCTCAACTTCACTTACAACATCTTTAGTCACTCTTGAAATAGGTTGGCCCTCTTCATAGAAGACATAAGTAAAAAGACCAAGGGACTAGTAATCTGAGAAGTTGTTGGAGTCATAATTATTTAGGAGTATGGAATTCTCTGCTATCTCAAACTCTTGAATATCTTCCTTGGCCAGAAGCTCTTTGAGTTGCTCTGCTTCTAGGACTCTGAATTAGTTAAAGATTCAAAGACAATGTGCTCAACATGCAATGACTCACTCAAAATTTTGAATTTGGCCCAATTCTTGTTCCTTAGGATGATTTTTGACAAATATAGAGACAAGTACCCATCAATCCTAGTGGTAAAGTCTCAGGAGAGATGGAGACCAAAGGTAGCAAGGATGTTAATAATAACTATCTCTTGTAGCACGATGATTCTCAAACTAGCATATAGATTAAGTGGTATCTTTTTTATAATACCTACAGTCTAAAATTTGTTTCCATAAAGATGCATAACCCCCCTATTCAAAGGCTCATACTCAATGCTTAGGGCCTCAACTATTTGTTTTTGCATAATGGTGGTGTTAATCCCACTGTCAATCACAAAATTTTGCAATAGATTTTTGTTCACAATTAGAGTCAAGTAGAAAGGGATGGGTTGTGGTAAATATTCCTTTACACTTAAGATAGAAACTCGCTAGTTAACCAAAGTAGCATGAACGTGTGCTTGTCCTCTGGGCTCCACTGGCTTACTTTGTATGCCCTTATCTTTTGTTTGAGCTAGAGTGTTGGCTCAAACAAGCTGCATTTTATCTGCTCCAAATAATGCTTCTCGCAACAATGATTTCTTCCCTAAGATGGCTAAGATATCCCAGAGGGATACATTTGCGGGAGCCTTCTTGAGTTTCTTGACCACATTAAGAGTCATTGACATAGCTTTCTTTGTGTCTCCATTCTTCTAGGTTATTTTCTCCTTTGTCTTTAACTAAGGAGGAACAATAGGCTCAAAGTTTATTTTCTCATGTTTGACTTAGATTTTTGCACAAATGGCTTGCTCTAGTATTTCATCTCTTTGAGTGTTGGCTATAATTAGATTATACTTGCAGATATTTTCTAGTGGATGTGGAGACACCATTTAGATCGAATAGGTTCACCAACAAAACTTCCTTGTTCTCCATCCATGAGAATAGAGCATGGTTAGAGGCCATTTTCACCTCTCTTTCCATAGACATACCTTGCATTTGAAACATCATGCATTATACTTTTCTAATTTATTCTTCCCAGGTATAAAATCCTTGTTCTAACTAAGTGGAAAAACTTGCAGGGGCTTACCTGCACAGTTACCAGTTGGCTATTTATTTGTGGTTGACTAAACTAAGCACCTCCTTGATATTGGTTTTCTTGGTAGTTTGGCTTGCCGAAGAAATAATTTCGATAGGGCAGTCTGCCAAATGGGGATTTTTGTATTTTTAGGTTAATAATTTCATTAGAAAAGGTACACAGCAAGTTTTTCATTTCACTTACCTCATTTTCCAAGACAATGGGAGAGGAAGTAGCTGAAGTATTAGGAGGAATTCCTGATGTGCTAATTCTTGATCTTGGATAGTAGTAATGAGATTGGGGTATGGGAAAAATACTTGGGTCATTTTCAATTGGATAGGGGGTATCTTGCAAGTCTATAAATAAAGGCATGATAGGTCTAGGAGGAAGATGACCTATGTCAATGAGGTTATTTTCTATATTTATGATAGTTTCATATGTGTCTAGTAGTGTATGTCCACCCATGGACTAAATCATTATAGATATGTAAGGATTGAAAGCTTTTAGGTACAATACATAAGCCATGTTAGCATGGGGAATGTGCAACAATAGGTATTTTATGCCAGGTCTTGTGGAATTTGGTGTTGAAGTTTGTAATCACCTCCTATGGAGCTCTCTTGATAGTAATCAGTTGTTGTAACAATGAGGATATGTCTCCCTTGTCAGAGAAAAATTCATAGAATGGATCACCTAGCTTGTCCCATGTCATAATGGAGTTGGCAGGGAGAAAGAGGTACCAGTCCTGAGCTTTTCCCTTAAGGATGTTTCCATAAGCCTTATGATTATGTCGTACTCTGTTATGTTGTGTAATGTGCATACCTCTACCACATCCTGTAGGTGTTCACCGAGAGTCTTAGAATCCTCCCCTATAAATTTAGGCAAGGCTTTAAGGGAAGATGTAGGAATCTTCCCCCACATAGCTGGAGGAGTAGGAGGAACTAGAGGACTACCATTGTTCCAAGCCACAAAGTTCCTTATCTAGTTCTGCAATATGGGTTGCTACCGACCTTGGTTTTGTGCTTGATTTTACACTTGTTAGGCCTGAGATTTCCAATTGAGGCTGCTATAACTTCCAAAGACTAGTGGAGGAGAAATTATGTGAGGTGCTCCTGTGAATTGGGATATAGTGACCGGTATGTTGCTCATGCACCTTCTCAAATATAAGATGATAATGTCTATTTTGAGTCCCACCGAGTGTGCCAAAAAAATAACTCTCAACACCTAAAATTTCTCTTAGGTGTAACGACCAATGGGAAGCTTCAGTAAATGGGGGACCTAATGTTTTTCATTGAGAAACCTTTGAGATTTTATAAGCTAACTCTTCATATTGTGTTTGGGGAAAGGGTTAGAAAGTACTGAAATAAAAGGCAATGTGTTATAGCTTAATAATGTTGAATAAAATTAAATGCACAGGATTTTCCAGACACAGAATCTCAAGGAAAACTATGAAACTAGAAAAATTAAAGTATAAACACACTCATTCAAAGCCTCTTAAGTTACAAACATAAATTAAATTATATGGTAATACATATGAAATAGAAAATCCTAAAAGAGAATAATCTATTTCAACATGTAACCCAGATGCTAACACTAAAGTTCTAAAACAACATAGAAACCTTCAAGTGAATATTGAATCTTAAGATAAAACTAGGGCAAAAATACATGATTTATTTGTATTAATTGATCCAAATATATAGATATAGCTTTAAGCATAGAGTGGCTTTTCAATAAGTGTGAGAATTCAAAAAGTTCTCAGAATCCCCTTTTCATTACAAAATACATGTTGGGATTAATGAGAAGTAGTACTGAGAGGAGAGGGGTGAATTAGTACCTCTAAATTTTTTAACTCTTTTCACCATTCATCTTTAGTAATCATTCTTTACTGTATTACCGACCATTACTGTTGTTCTTTCTTATGCAAGTAGTATTAACTCATAATCTTTAATTGTTTGCAACATTCATAGAAACATTCATGAAAGTAATAAACACATAACATAAGATATGATATCGCAGAAAACTCCTGTTAGGAAGTAAAATCTGCAGTGGGGATGGCACCCACAAAACTTCACTATCTGCAGAATGGAAGGGTGCTGGTAAAGGCTTACAATTGATCACTTCTAATGATCTACCCTATTAGGAGTATTAAAGTGGAGACCAGTTAATATTTACTCTGTTAAGAGCTTTAGCAACACTGATTTAAGTGTGCACTCGGTTAAGAGATTTACAATAGGACTGTTAAGTCCACCTTTCTTGAAAGGATTTCTTAAGTGTACTACACTTTTTAGAATGAGTACATATGATTGACCTGAATGTATGCAATCTATAATTTCTGATCATAGATCCATTAAAGCTCTCAGAATATAAATATCACCTATAGTGATTGATTAATACCTTTTCTCTGCTTGTCGATAGCCTGTGCTCTGTTCTTGAAAACTGAATTGATTCTTTTCTGTCCCTCTACATGAAGTCTCTTGTCTAGTCTTTAGATGCTCTTCATGGATACAATCATAATCAAACAACAAAATGTTCACAATAGATTGAGCATCTATTTATAGAAGTATTTGACCTATTCTAGAATCACGCATTACAAAGTTAACTCTGAGATCCAAGGTATACAACTTGACCTTGATCTTTAGTTTACATGTTTTAAATTAGTTAAACTAATTAAAAAAATAATAATTACATTTCTTCCTCTGTACATAATAGAATTAAAAACAAATAAAGAAGCTATATATACAACTTCAATGATTTTTATAACGTGGAAAGTTAGATCCACTTTTTGAGGGATGTAACTGACTGTCGGCTCTTGGTCATTGGGTTGAACTAAAAGTCTATCAACATTCCTTTGTTGAAATGATCATCGAGTTCCCTTCATCTTTCAGGTTCCTCTCTTTTTTGTTCCATCAAGTTTCACTATTGTTACTCGTCAGGTTCCTTTATCCTTTTTGTCATCGGGTAACACTGAATAGTGTTTGTCAGGATGCTTTGATCTTGGAAGTATCGGGTAACCTTGGCATCGGGTAGTGTTGTGCCCTGTCTGTCGGTGTAGTGTAAATCGATGGTGTAGGTCATGTTTTTCCTTGTATATACTAATGGAAAAATATAATGCCTTCAATCTCCCCCTTTGACATTAGTATCAAAAATTGATATGAGCATAGTACTAAAGTGTTTAGTATGTACACCATGTATATATCCTTTTCTTTATATGACTCCCCCTAACTGTATACATTTGTATAGTATAAGTATATGTACATGTATACTTGCCTTTGTACTATACATTCCCTGTTCTTTGCTCTTTCAAATGTTTTGACTGTACACATCATATCACTTCCCCCTTTATATTGACTAAACTGTATGTACATATCACTTCCCCCTTTATTTGATACTCATAACAAAAATGTACAACTTACAAGATGCCAAAAATGTGACAAAAATGTGTAACTTACAGTATGTCAAGAATATGTGAGTGGGTGTTCTTGATGTCTTCGAGCAATTTCTACCATTTTTCTTTCAGTAGTTCTAGTGCCATGTGCTCTAGCTCTATTCTTGCATGCATATCATAAATGTTGTCTAGGATAGACATTTCTGGGGTGGCAATTAATGCATTTTTCTCTGTCACATGTTGTTGCAGTAGTGAAAGTGTCGATAAGAGTTGTGCTTGAAGCTCATTTACCTCATCTTTATACTTTGTCTCTACAATCTGAATGTCTTGTCTCAATTTTTGAGCTTTCTTGAGTTTCTCATTGTGCAATTTTATTTACTCTTCATTATTCGTGAGACTTTGTGCACTTGTCTTAAGATCAACATCTATCTGTGCTATCTTGTCAGTATACTCCTTAGTGAGTTGATCAAGTGTGCATAACTTCTGTATTAAGGTTATAGTTCTGATATTATTGGATCTATTGTGCTAACCAATTCAGAAAGCTTTACCTTCTGCAATGCCACTTCCTGGCTTATCTTTTAGCTAGTTTGAACTGATATTTTTGTTCAATGCCTTTCTTCCATAGATTTCTTAGCATCAATGTTTTGAGATGTTATTGCATCTGTAAGAACTAATTGATCAAGCATTGGGGTTGTTTGATCGACATCTACATCAGGTACAATTTGTTGAAGTATTCCTCATGCTACTTCAAGTACCTTTGCCTCTTTTGTGGTTTTTCTCAATTTGTATTGCATTGCTTTCCTCTCACAAAGTCTGGCATACTTTTTTAATTCATTTGGATCCAATGTCCTTGGATCACAAACTAGAATCTCAATGATTTCATCTAGAGTTACTAGATTCTTATGATTTCTCTTCTTCTTCTTTGAGACTTGTGGGGACTCATATGTATGAACTACCATTGCTAGCTCATTTTTTCTCTCTGAAGTGCTTGGTAAAGGCTTCATTGATGATGCTTCTTATGTTTTTTTCTCAGGGTGCACCTGTCAGTTTTGTGCAGACATCTCTCCATAAACCTTGGGTGTCTCTGCAAATTTTTCTTGTGTTTCCTTTTCCATCTCATCCTTCTTTTCTTTTGTACTATTTTCTTTTTGCATATTCTCTTCTACCTTTTTTGTTTCCTCTTTATTTTGATCAGCAAAATTATCTTTTTGATCATCAGTTGCAGCCTTCTCTGGAGTTGTGTTCTTTGTATTATCCATGCCTTCTTTTGCTTCTGCATCACCCTTGTCTGTGGGTGTTCTTGTATCTTCTGGAGTGGATCCATCATTACCCTCTAGTATATTGATTTCCTTCATTAATACAGGCATATTGCTTTGAGTGCTATCTTGGGCTATTTGTAGAGTGGTGTCCTACTCATCAGTTTGGTCTTTTTGAGCAGAGACGTCTTCATCTTTTTGTAGTTGATCTGTAGGGTCTGGTTCTGTTGTGTCCATGACTAAAGTGTCCTACCATGTCTTATCAGCAATATTCAGTTCTTTATCCTCTAATGTCTTCAATTCTTGTTGCCTTCCTTTATCCTTAAGTGTTATGAATATAACATCATCTTTCTCCTGTGGATCTTTATCAGAGTCATAATTTGTGATGAATTGATTGTCAAGATCATCCATGACTTTGTCCAAATCTAATGGCTCCATGTCTTCAACATTGTCCAAAGAAATGTGCAGAGGACTTGCCTTTTCTTTCTCCTCCTCTCTATGAGGTGTGTTGGTGAGAAGTAATTATTTCTCACCACTTGTTGATTCTGCTGTTAGATCTAGGAGTTGTCTCCATTTAGTCTCAGTCATTGTATCCAGCTCTATGAACTTATCCTCGAGCACTTTGTAGGCCCTTATCTTGGCTACAAATTTTCCTGAGTGCTTCTTCATAATTTCTTTGATTTCTTCAACCTTAGATTCAGGAGGAATTATTTTCACAAGTACCCTCTCCCTTGCTTCTCTTTATGTTTGCAGAGCATATGACCATTATTGAGATAATCTTTTTCCTAGCTCTTTAGGTATTTGATAGAAAAATTCAGTTGGTACAAATTTGTACTTGGCCATTGCTCTTATTATGCCATCTTATATCTTATTTTGGTCTTCTGGTTTGAGTGTATCCCATTGTCTAATTTTCTTGTTAGACATGGTGCCAGATGCATCAATTGATTCAGCTACCTCATCAACAGTTTGATTTCTAAAAATTTTCTTTACTACATCAAGCTCGTCATCTTTGGTGTCTTCTATGTCACCTTTTGTCCTAACCAATATTTTCTCCTCTTTGTAGGTGTTGTCTTCACAGTTTGTTGCTTGGTTTGTTTTGTTGGCTGCTTCCTCTTATAGGTCCTTACTTAACCTTTCTTAAGAGTTATAGTATCGGTCTTAGCATTTTAACTCCCTATCCTCTCTTCTTTTTAGGAGGTGGAGGTGTATCAGATTTAGTGGCCTCAAAATCTGATTTCTATTCATCTTGTCCTTCACTGATGGTACCCTATTCATTAGTTTCCTCTAGTTGTTCTTGTTCTCATCAAGTTGTTTCAAAAGGATCTCACATAGATCCACTTGTATGCGCTTGGTTACTATTTTGTAGGCTGTGCTTACTGATGTTGAGGATATGCTATTCAGCCTGCTTGCCTGAAATATCTTGTAACCAATCACACATGCACTGAATCTCAGTTCTTCGTCGGTGATGGTGTTAACTTTGAGACCTCTGTTGTCCCATTCAACTTTTGTAATATTTTCAAATTCTAGCCTGGAAGGATGCTTATGTGCCTTGGGCTTGTCGGTTATTGGATTACTAATGATAGCATGAAGGACATCCTTTGTTATTTACTTGGGTTGATCCAACCATAGCTTCTGGTCATCCATTCTGCTAAGTACCAACATGATCTAGTCAGTTTTGAAGTCCCTCAGGAAATGTAGGGAATGAGTTACCCCTTTAACCTCTAAGTGTTTATGCTCTTTCCTCAGGATCCCTTCTGCATCACAAAGATTCTTATAAGCTTCATCCATCTCTAGATCACCTATTTCGGTGATCTTGCAGTGAATGTAAGACCTAACGTCTTTTATAAGCAAAAACCTAGGTGGAATTTTAGAAATAACACCAATTTCATCGGGTTGCGATGCAATCTCTGGGCATATCTTATATTTGGGCTCCACAAATGTGCTATTCTTGATTAACCTAACCATATTCTTCTTGTCATTCTTGATCTTTATGGTTCTTGAAGTTGTTGCCATTGTTTTTCAAACTTTAGGGCTTTCTTGATAAGTAATGACCAAGTTATTTTGGTGCCCTCAGTACTTATGTCTATCCTTGATAATCATGAATGATCTGTCTGTTGTGTGTGGATCAATTAGAGGATTCTCTTCTTTCTTCTCTTCAATCACTTTGTTTTCACTCTGCCTTTTCTCTTCAAATCGCGGGTGCAAAATGAAGTGCTCCTATCAACTATTTATAGACTTTTTTCCCTAAGTCTTGTCATAAATGCTCAATGTCTCATTGGGTCATAAAGACAGAGTTCATTGGGAAGAATTTTAAAATCATGTTGTGTTGTCATGATGCTTGGGATAGTTGTTACCAATTTTGCTTTTACCGACGGATATTAGTATTGTGTCACGACAACTTTGTAACTTTTCTTCCTTACCGACGGGTGTCGGGTTACATTACCAACTTAGCCATTTTATGTTTTGACCAATAATTTATGGTAAGTGTCAATCAACTCATTCATTATGTTCATCGATGATTTTCGGTATGTATTTACCGATGGGGTGATTTCTCAGAATTGAAACAAGTAACATAATATGCATCTTTATTCATGTAGATTTTGACTATGTATCAATTGTATAATGGAACTGATGAAAAATATGACTTGGTGTAGTGCAGTTCCATACTTACTTGTTCAGCTTAAGTGGGGGTGGTGATGTCACCAGATCCATTGGATGGGGTGTCATCATTTGCATTTCTTGGTCCAGCTTCATCATTGCTTGAAGATTTTCTCCACATTTTTTCTTTTGCCCTCTGGATATCTTCAATGGTGTTTCCATTGGGATTATGTGCTTGTCTCTGTCAATCGGTCTTTGCAGCCTTTCTTGAGATGACCAAATTTATGATAGTGTAAGCATGCCATTCTGGGGTTTGTCCACCCTCTAGACCTTTTGGTCCATGCCCTCATGCAGTTTATAGAAATGTTACCATATCTACCACATGCTATACAATTTGTCCATGTATTTTAATCCCATGTATATTGATTGCCAATTCTCTTTGGTTGATAAGGAATTTCTTGGCCTTTAGGCTTCCAAGCTTGACTTTTCTTCTTCCAGCATTCTTCAGTTGTGTGCTCATTCATCTTGTATGTAGGATAGTATTTGTCCATTTAGGTTTGCTTCTTTGGTTGATCCACCTTAGACTTACATTCATATGCTTTATGTCCTTTCTTGTTACATTTATAACAAAATCCTATGAATGAAGATGTACATTTAGGAATACCTTTCATTTTACCTCTGCATACATTTGATGTGTGGCCTTTCTTTCCGTAGTGTTTGCATGTAAGATTTCTTGGTCTTGGATTTTTGCAGACATTATTTGATTTGATGATTTTCCATTTTTGGTAAAGCCTATACCGTTGTTGTTATTGACTCTTCATTGTCCTTCAAGAAAATCATCCATTCTTTTATTTCTCTCTTCAGCCTTTCTGATAATCTCATTATGTTGTTTCTGAATTCTAACCTCATGCTTTAGTTTTTCATTCTCTTAACTCTTAGTTCACCGATAATCTATATTATTTTAATGAGTTCCACATTTATTCTATTTGCTTCTTGACTCATGAGAATAATCTGATTTGTAAGATCATAGTGATGCTCAACATGTCTTTGAATTTCTAATTCCTTTTCTTTTAGATTCTCTGTAATCTTCCTTATGTCATCATTAGCAAGTGTTCTTTCTATTTCAGCTTGTATAGTAGAACTCATCACATCAATAATTCTTACCATCTGGGACTCTTGAACAATTTGCAAAATCTTTATTTGCTCTATTAGATGTTGATTGATCTCCTTTAGATTTGTGATGTTCTCTTCTTATGCATCTGATGCTTTTCTTGCATTTGATCCTGAGGAATCAAATAAATCTAGAATTTCTTCTTCTTGATAATCTTTTTCATTTCTCTGAGTTTCCATACCTTTCCTCTCATCATATAGCTCTCTCATCTTGACTCTTACTTCTTTATATTTTTCATAGAACATCTGTATCTCAAGCTTTTTATTCTCAATATTCTTATCAAGTTTGTACTTCTCCATTGTAAGATATTTTCTCTTAAGCCTTTAAGCTTTCCAAGAAGAGACTTAGCTCTGATACCAATTTTTGGGATTAATGGGAAGTAGTACTGAGGGGAGGGGTAAATCAGTACCTCTAAAACTTTTAACTCTTTTCACTATTCATCTTTAGTAATCATTCTTTACTGTATTAACGACCATTACTATTGTTCTTTCTTATGCAAGTACTATTAATTCATAATCTTTAAATGTTTTCAACATTCATAGAAACATTCATGAAAGTAATAAACACATAACACAAGATATGACATCGGAGAAAACTCCTGTTAGGAAGTAAAAACTGCGGTGGGGATGGCACCCACAAAACTTCACTATCTACATAATGGAAGGGAGTAAAGGCTTACAATTGATCACTTCTAATGATCTACCCTATTAGGAGTATTAAAGTGGAGACTAGTTAAGATCTACTTTGTTAAGAGCTTTAGCAACACTCATTTAAGTGTGCACTCAGTTAAGAGATTTACAATAGGACTGTTAGGTCCACCTTTCTTGAAAGGATTTCTTAAGTGTACTACACTTGTTAGAATGAGTACATATGACTAACCTGACTATATGAAATCTATAATTGCTGATCATAGATCCATTAAAGATCTCAGAATATAAATATCTCCTATAGTGATTGATTAATACCTTTTCTTTGCTCGTCGGTATCCTGTGCTCTGTTCTTGAAAAATGAATTGATTCTTTTCTATCCCTCTACATGAAATCTCTTGTCTGGTCTTTAGATGCTCTCCGTGGCTACAATCATCATCGAATAACAACATGTTCATAATATAGTGAGCATCTATTTATAAAAGTATTTGACCTATTCTAGAATCACGCATTACAAAGTTAACTCTTAGATCCAAGGTATACAACTTGACCTTGATCTTTAGTTTACATGTTTTAAATTAGTTAAACTAATTAAAATAATAATAATTACATTGTTTACTCCACACATAATGGATTTAAAAACAAATCAAGAAGCTATATATATAACTTCAGTGATTTATCTGACGTGGAAAGTCAGATCCACTTTTTGCGGGATGTAACTGATTGTCGGTTCTTGGTCGTTGGGTTGAACTGAAAGTTTGTCACCGTTCCTTTGTTGAACTGATCATTGAGTTCCCTTCATCTGTCGGGTTCCTCTCTTTTTTTTTTGTAGGTTTTCACTATTTTTACTCATTGGGTTCCTTTATCCTTTTTTTCATCGGGTAACACTGAATAGTGTATGTCAGGATGCTTTGATCTTGGCAGTATCAGGTAACCTTGGCATCAGGTAGTGTTGTGCCCTATCGGTCGATGTAGTGTAAACTGATGGTGTAGATCATGTTTTTCCTTGTATATACTAATGGAAAAATATAATGGCTTCAATACATTGTTATATACTATTTGGAAGGAGAACCCCAGATACCTAAAATTCTAGGAGAGAAAATGACCCTTAAAAATATGCAGCACCGTGCACTTGGTGGAATAGATAAGTCGCTTTCAATGGTGACCTTGAAGGAGAGGTGACTCACACACTCTGATCCATTAGAGAAATTTATCCTCATAATCGCCTCTTGCCTTGCCTGCTAATAACTCCTAACTATGATGGTTCTTGATAGAAAAATCATGTCATGGCTAAGGAGGCCCTAAATTCACAGATACTAGGACTTGTATTCTAATTCAATTTCACCCAAAAGGATGCATGGCTGACAGGCGTATAGTCTCTCTTTCTTTAAATACGTAAGTCACATAACCCCCATGAGACCTCCATGTATGGAAACTCATCAAAAGCTAGGGATCCACAAGAAAAAGTACCCGGTAGGAAAAGATTGGGACACATGGCACAAGAGTGTTGAAAGTTGTGGCCAAAGAAGGATGGACTCTCAAAAAATTCTACGAGACGACCACATACCACTTTGGAAAGAAATAGTCCCACCAAAAAAATAAGTTGTGAGTGCTCAAAGGACATATGGCATTGGAGTAGGTGGCCGAGACTAAAGTAAAAAAAGTCACTCCAAAATACAAGCCATGCCAAATGGTGGCATAACGTGCATTGTTTGTTCAAATGGGCACCACAAAGAATGAATAATGAAGGCAATCAAAGAATTCCTCTTTGCAGGGGGGGTGAAAATATTGTTTGCAGTGTGTTGATTTTCTTATGAATTCTTGGTCGACTTGGTCATGTAGCGTGTTGAAAAGGTTTTTGGCATGATCTACAAATTTGGAGCATGTTCAAGACGTCATTATGGATCATTTATATGTCTTATCCAACATTCAATAGATCGCATTGAGTATTGAGGTGTAATGTATTAATGTTTTATAATTAGGTCCCTAGCCAATCTAGTTGAGATAAATTGATGTTATGTGTATGTATATGTAATCATTTTGTAATTTTTGTGATATGAGAGAGACTATGATGTTGAAGAAAAGAGGTATGAGTGGAATCATCAATCGAGGTAGATATTTTGTGTACTTCATTGGAACTATTTTGGCATATCAGAGATGTCAGTTTTCATTTCATGAGTTTGGATAGTATGTCCTCTATGATTTGTGATCAGAGATTATTGTAAGGCAGTGAGCGTTCCTTTGGATTGAGATCCTTCTTGTATTTGAGTAGTGATCTCTAGGAGGTATGCCTAAATGCATGTGCATTCCCCATTTGTAATACTCCTAATAGGGTATAGTACTATTTATTGAGTGAATTCATCTTTTGAGTTCCATCCTCACCATGGTTTTCCCCTAAAAGGATTTCCACAACAAAAATATTGATGTTATGTGTTTTTTACTGGGTTGAGATCTTGCTTACATGTTTATCATTCAGATTTGAGATTAAAGTTTATAATTTGGTTAATGTTTGTTTATTTCATGGCACAACTGATTCATCTCCCCCTCTTAGTTGTGTGTTCTCCTTAAGTTCTAACAATTGGTATCAGAGCTAGTGTCTTCTTTGGGAAGATTGACTGCTTGAGGAGATCTAGGATGTTGATCTTTAAGAAGGAGAGTCTGAGATTTGATGGAATGGATTATACTATATGAAAGGACCATATGATTACACACTTGAGATGTCTTAGTGAAGAAAATTGGATGGTTACAAAGAAATATTACAAACATCCTAATGATCTTGCTACTGCCACTACTGATGAGAAGAAATAATTTGAATGTAATATAAGAGAAAAACAAGCATTGAAGATTGTCTTATCATATGCTAAGTATACAAACATTTTGAGATTTTAGACTACACATGAAGTATGGATAAAATTGGAGACCTTATATGAAGGATATAATTTTTTGAAGCAAGCTAAGCTACGAAGTCTAAAAGAAAAAAATGAAACATTGAGGATGAGTGAAGATGAAAACATTACTACCTATGTGAGTAATATCACCAACCTTGTTTGTGGAATCAAATGTGTTGGCAGAATATTGGATGAAGATGAGATTGTTTCTAAAATCCTAAGATCCATGCCTCATAATCATAAATTTGTTTCTATTAAAGAAATAAGAACTGTGAGTATTGTGACAAGAGATACATTGATCAGTAAGTTATCTTTCTTTTTAAATAAGTGAATTTGGAGACAAATTTCCTAAAGTTTAATTTTCATTTAAAGTACCATTTATAAGGATAAGAAAAGACATTACCCTGGTGAAATTCATCTAATCTTGGTAGATATGCTAAGGAATTGGAAAAAATTAAGAAATAAGAAAGAGACCTTGAAGATATATTTGAAGCCCTATTTGAAAAGAAACTACCTAAGGGATATGGTAACTATGAAGGAAAGTTTCCTTTGATGTATTTTTCATGTAATAATATTGGTTACATTGCTTTTATATTTCCTAACAAAAAGCCTAAGTACAAGCTTAAGAAGTTTAGGCCTAAATATAAAAAGAAGTGTTACTATGCTTGTAATGAAGGAACAACAGATGATGAATCTGAGAAGAGAAAAGATGAGAGTGTATTCATTGCTATCAGAGATGAGAATCCTAATGAAGAGAAATCCTTGGTTTCGCATGTGGATAAGAATGATGTCTGGGTTTTTAATAGTGGATGTTCACATCACATGACCGGAGACAAAATAGAATTTGTAAAGTTTGAAGACTATGATGGTGGAGTTGTTAGATTTGGTAACAATGCTCCCTGTTTAATCAAAGGAAGAGGTTCAATTACACTTGATGGTAAGAGTAATACTAATGACATTTTATATGTTGAAGGTTTAAGGCATAATCTTTTGATTGTTAAACAATTAGTTGATAAGGGATATCTCTTGGAATTCAAGAATGGAATGTATAGAATCATTGGAACCATTGGAATTGAGATCATATCAGGTATAAAGAACATAGGTGTATGTGATGAAAACCTACCCGTTGGGAGAAAGCTCAGACATGCAAATGTTAGAGATAAAAGACATACAAACTACAATAACATATCTAAGTCATACTCCAAACATAATTTTTGCATCACAACCTCTCATGAGCCAAACAAGGGCACCCAAGCCTTGTTAATTTTATCTTAGAGAGGGTTATGGGTGTGCTCTCCCAACACAATGTATAAATCCCACTTGCTTCCAAATGAAAACATGAAAATTAAATGCAACTACAATGATATGATATTAAATGACTCAAGAACTAGTTATAGAGAACTAGTCTCAAGCATTCAATGGATGATATGAGAGTGGATGATGAAAACCAACTACCAAGATCTAGTATTGAATAAAAACTATAAATGCAACTACCATGATTAAAACTAATCAACTATCAAACAGGGGTTAGTAAAAAAACTCTAAATGCAAGAAATATGATTCTAAGAACAAACTAGCATGACAATAATTCTTGAAAATAATGGGCGAATTACTCTTGGGAAGACTCCTAATTATAGGATTTTGGAGGACTTAGGTGAGGTAGAGCACATGTGGAATCCACATAGGTGCCACATGAGGGATACATAAGCCATGAAAGAGGCCAAGTTTTATCACACATGTGTGAGCAACTTGAGATGAGATGGGTCAATGTGTTCTTGAAGTACACATGTAAGAGGTGTGTAAGAGATGTCATAGTTTTAGTCCAATGAAACACTTTTAGAAAGTGTAAGAAGGTGTGATCAAGGTTGTAAGAAATCTTGTTGGCACCAAATTAGTACTATTTGAAAAATTCAATTTTTGGAAATTTTCTCACACGTGTGAGAAAATAATTAGGACTAATGGGTGTAGGAATCCTAGAATTATCCTAATTAACCTTAGTTTATTAGTGACTAGGTTTATTTGGTGAGAGTGATGTGAGGTAGGGTGGGATCTAGGTTTAGATTTACAATTAATCCAAATTAGATCTAGACTAATTGTGGTTTAGAAGAATTTAAGCATACGAGAGAATAAATAAATTAAACTTTATTTAAAAGGGGATTTTAATGTGGGAAGGTATTAAATTAAATTTAATACACTCAGGGGATAAGTATTCAAATTAAATTCGAATACTTTAGGATAATGAACCTAATTTAATTAAATAAAGTTAATTAAATAAGTGGAAGAAAATAACACATAAAATTAATTAAAATTAATTATAATGTTACAAGAGACAATTTTAGGCGTCTACATTTTGCCCCTCTTTGTGTGGCATCGAGAATAACATCGCTTCAAAGAAAAGAAAAATAGGATGCCCTACAGAGAATAAAAGTCTTAAGGTAAGGATGGTGAAGAAGCGTGCCCCCTTGAGAAAATAATAGAAAAATAAATTTTTATAAAATTTTCTTCAACAAAAAGGCAGGAAAGAGGGAGAGTGAACAATTGCATGACTTATGAGGGGATGCGAAAATAATATAGGGAAAAATGGGGTCAAAGATGGAAAATGGGTCCCAAGCAACCTATATATAGTCCACGGGGGCCCCAGGAGAGGTCATTTTTATTCACAGAGAATAATAAAGCCGAGCAGAGTGAGAGCGATGGTAGACCCATGAGACCACATGTAGCTTGGAAAGCATGTTCGGACGTACCAGCGAGCCATAGACGTAGGACCACCAGTGAGTTTGATACCTTATCTATGTATAGTATTTAATTTCTTATTTAATATTGCATTTATGGTTCCTAGGAGGGGAAAACAACTCATCAGGACGGAGACAATGATTGATGGATCATCATCTGTGTAGACGATGATCGATCGATTGTCATCTTTACAGATGGTAATAAATCAATCATCATCTTTGCAGACGGTGATCGACCGATCATCGTCAACGCAGATCATTATCGCCAGATAGTCATCTATGAAGATGAACAAAGGGGACCATAGATGACTGTTTAGAACATTCATCTGCACGGATAGGGTAGGCACTAGAGGCAGCGATCATGGATCATCGTCTCTACATATCAGTGTATGCGTGAATCGACATTTACACGGGTCACATGGCATCTACACCGATTGACCCAAAAATGCAGGGAGAACAGTGAGGGAGAAAAATAGAATAAAATTTAGGGGGGACAAGGTGCCCCAAATAGAAGATAGAATGACTGACATCTGTGATTATGTGTGCAAGGTGATGTTCTACCTTGTTCATCATAAGAGAGTTGGCTAGAGACCATGGAACTCTCTAATCAATTAACACCAGTAGAGTGGGGCAGGTCACTTTATGCAGCCTGGAGTATGTTCATCTATGGCTGCGCATGAGAGCGCATAATGCGCTCATGACCACTTTCATTGAGAGGTGGCATAGCCCCACCTTGAGCTTTCACTTCCCAACAGGGGGAACTACTATTACCTTGTTAGACATGTGGCAGATATACCAAATTCCTATCTGGGGATTGATACCCAAGTATGTATAGGAGGGGTCAGAGTTGTACCTAGAGGCAAAATTTGGACAACCTCATGACTAGATTCCCACATTGAGATAGTGGTTATCATGGAGGGTTGTGATGCTAGCATGACCACGGTTGCACTGAGTGGCGCTTTACTTAGTAGGATTAGTTGGAGGGTGGATGATGCCAAACCATGTAGGGCATGAGTTTCCAGTGAGATGGGCATGTGTTTTGAGTACCATGTTAGAGGATAAGGGAGAGAAGTACTGCTAGGGATACACTATCCTTAGGCAGTTATACTATGACCTCCACATGTGCACCTATTGGAGAGGCATGATACTGGGAGCAGGAGTGACACTTATGTTAGTATGGGCCTGGGAGAATATCACGGTGCTACACCCCATTACGAGGCACGAGACACAAAATTATTATGAGCCATATGCTTGCAAATACTAGCCTCCTATCAAATATGAGTCAAAAGACTCAGTTGGTCACTAGTGACAGACTATAGATGAGATTTTTATATTTGATTGGACACCATATACAGCTTGCTAGGCATGGGGCTACCAGGTTCCACAGTAACAAAATTACACAAAGAATGGATGGTTGGATCCATATGTTTTTAGATATGTCCAGATAGACTGTTGGCTCAATGGAAAGACAACATATATGATAGCTTGATACATGCCATCACATGTACAGAGATAGTTCAGGCAAATTTAGGATGTCAGACTAGATGGGTTCCCACATCCACTAGTCACATGGGAGGTGAGGATTCTTTGGGGGATAGGGGTAGAATTTTGGAGAGCCCGAGCCTCATAGTTAGGGATAGTGTCACTGTCATGGAAACAAGGACATGATGGGGTTGCAAATGCATGGGTGACACAAACCTATGCACAATGGTGGGCCTCACATAGGCCAGTTAGATTGATGATACCTGGTGTTATACAGCTAGGAGAGAAGCCCGCAGGAGGACATGATGGGGGCAAGGTGGATGGTGATGATGACGGAGGAGATAAAGGAGGAGGGTTAGGGAGAGGGCAGCCAAGAGTGGTGGTGCAGAGGCAACAAGGATAGGTTCATATTCTTATGGATAGAGTGTCGCTAGGGCTACATGGATAGGGGTCACTAGTATATGCACCTTAGGTGCCATTACAGGGATAGGGGTCACTAGTAGGGTATGTTCCATAGCATTCTGATGGCACCATCATCACAAAGAAACATAACCTATAGACAGAGCTAAGATGAGTATAGGGGCTACTAGCCACATCACAAGTATCTGAGGAAACATTTAGACAGAGATGGCCCAAGTACAGAGGTTACTAGAAGATGAGACTGCACGAGCAGATAGTGTATAGAGTGCATTAGATACACTATAGGCCCGAGTAGATGCACAAGAGTTCATTGTTATTGAAACTCATGCAGGAGTCATGGTAGGGTATCAACAGATTGCATAGCTACAGGCAGAGATACAGAGATTGACATTGCAGGTGGGTGACCTGACTGTGGAGTAGGATGAGGATCAAAGGTGGGTAGAGGTATATAGGGGGAGTGAGATATAGCCTTCTAGACAACCATAGTAGGAGGAGTGGGATAGGTGCTAGTAGATGCATTTGCAGCACATAGGGAGGCAGGTAGGAGAGAGCGAGAGACAACATATTACATGGGCCTATATTTTTGGGTTGTGCTAGAGGATCAAAGAGAGACTGCATATATGAAGAGATCTATGACATAGGGCATAGGAAGATCTACACAGGGATCCATAGGGATGAGACCTCCCCAAGCTAGAGGGGGTGATGGGACAGGTGGGGCTGGGCCATCCTCACAGTCAACCTCATGAGTCATCTCAACATTTTGGTTGATACACATGCATTTTTTTATTTTGAGTTATATGTATAGCGGAATTTTGATATTTATACATGTATAGGGATTTTTAGACATTGATGTACTTTTGGACATTTGATATATACAGACATACTTATTGATGGTCCTATCTTTGTGATGTATGAGATTCCTATATGCATACGATGATGGTTTTATGACTGACTTGTGTGATGCAGGATGTGATATTGATGATACTGACACATTTGCAATGTGTGATTATGCGGATTTATGTGTTTAATGATTTATATGCAAATGGATATAGTTATATATTATGGTTATAATGTGAATGTATAATGTTTAATGTAATGTGGGTTAAATGAATGTAATATGGAATAGTGAATTAATTACTACTATATAATGATTAATGAATAATGTGCTTAAGAATGAATGGAATGTAATGATTAATGATTAGTGTAAAGTAATGATTAGTGATTAATGCAAAGTAATGATTAATGTACTTAAGAATTAATGCAATGTAATGATGAAAAATGAGTAACGAATGACTAATGATTAATGAGATAATGATTACAAATAATTACTAATGACTAATGAGGAATGTAATGGAATGCATCTAGATAATTAAGATGAATTGGAAGTCAATACTTAAACTCATCATGAGATAATAAATGCAACTAAATGAAGACTTTAATGAGCACAATGTTTTTTTTTGTGTTTACCAACCAGAACTGAGAGGATCACATAGCTAGATTTAGAGGGAATAAATAGGAATCTTTCCATGAGTAACAAAAAATGTAACATGACCTGATGTAATATGAAACCTAACTACATGATTTTCATGGGATCACATTGTGTTAATGTCAGAGAGCACACCCTAGTTTGATTTTTCAAAAGGAGTTATGCACAATGTGCTAGAAAACACAAGTGACATTGTTCCTTTTCATGGATGAGACTCTCAGACAAATAGTTTGTTAAGAACACATATGTAAGATTTTGAGTCATGATGGTACCAATGAAATGTTACTCATTGGAGGATTTAATAGACCCAAATATTTTTAAGAATTTGGTGGTATGTGTATAAATGTTTCCCTCAGTGAGGCATACATATCCATGACTGTAGACCAAAAAAAGTGCACTAAACAAGTATGACAAATAGATCATACCGTAAAATGACATGTATTCCAATAGACTCCTTTCATGATGAACTAAGATATTAAATATCGAGGCAATCATGAGGAGGATATATTAGAACACAAAAATAAAATCAACAAAAAGGCATCATGACCAAGTAGTCATTCAGTCTAAAATTTCATGCCATGAACATGATTGTAAGATGGAGGATTGATAAGTCAACACTAGAAGGATGCATCCTGATGGACAAAGATTGATTGATGTTGAAATAAGCATTCGTTGGAAAAATTTCTTGTGAATGGAATAAAATTTGTAGAATTCAATCTATCAGTTGATTTGTGAGAATGCTTGTGATCACTATGTCTGGGAAAAAGCTCAATATCATGGGGTAAGCTCAGTCATGCGGGAATAAAGTGTTATTACAGAGGTGAAGATGGAAGGAAAACTACCTGCACAGATATGGGTAGTGTGATGGATTTTATTAGTAAAAGGTGTTTGATGGCATGTAAGGGATGGTATAAATAGATGATAGATCTGACTATGCATGGTGCCTAAAACACATTTTCACCATGATACTTATCCATTACACCCTGAAGTGGTTTTCACAAATGGACAATTTTCTTTTTCTCTCTCTTTTTTTTGCTTTTGATTTTTTTGGTTTTTTTTTTTGTTTTCAAATTTTTTTGTTGTTGATTTTCTGTTGTACAAAGGGCTATTAATAGACTACGAATAGAAGCGCTTGAAATGTACAATATTAATAGGACCATGGATAGGAAATCCCTCTAGTGTTGCAATATGATAAGCTCCAGACCCAAATTTAGTTGTAACCAAAAAGGGCCCCAACTAGTTAGGTTCAAACTTGCCTTTCTTTTCACGGTTCTGGAGGTTCTTCATATTATGCTGTAGGACAAGATCACCCACTTAAAACTGACAAAGTTTGATCTTTTTATTGAACTATAATCATATGTGATTCTGATACACATGGAGGTGGTTCAGGGCATTAAGGCATCTTTCATCAAGGAGTTCAAGCTCTTGCGAGTGAGCAACTCAGGATTCTTCTTCAGAAATCAGATTCTTTGGGGAGATTTTGAGGGAAGGGAGCTCAATTTCTATGGGGAGAATAGCCTCAATACCATAGAAAAGGGAAAATGGAGTGGCTCCAGTGGGGGTAAAGATAGAAGTATGGTAGGCCATAAGGGTAGGATTTAGGTGAAGGTTTCAATCACGGCCACTTCATCAGTTGTCTTTTTGATGATTTTTTGAATGGTTTTTTTGGTAGCCTCTGCTTGACCAGTTTCTTGCGGAAAGTATTTGGAAGAAGAGTGTTGGGTAATGCCTAATTTCTTACAGAGTTTTGTGACATCCTTATTTTTGAATGGGGTCCCATTATCAGTGATAATGCCTTGAGGAATGCCATAATGACAGATAAGATAGTTCAAAATGAACTTTGAGATCTCATTTACAGTTCTATAAGTAAACGGGATAGCCTCGACCCATTTAGTGAAGTATTCTATGGTAGCAAGGATGTATTTGTGGCCATTGGAGGAATTTGGAAATATTTGGCCGACTAGATCGAGTCCCTAATGGGAAAAAGGCCAAGGTGTGATGGTAGGATGGAGGGATTGGGAGGGAGCATGTAGCAGATCACCATGCTATTGATAGGGCACACATTTCTTTACATAATGATAGGCATCTTGCTCCATAGTAGGTCAATAGTATCTAGTGCGTAGTAATTTCTTGGCCAAGGTGAGACCACTAGAATGGGACCCAAAAATCCCTTGATGTACCCCCTCTAATAATTTTTGCACTTCATTTGAATTTAGACACCTCAGAAGAGTTTCATTGAATTGTTTTGAAATAAGGTTTCACCAAGGATTGTATAGTGTGAGGTTTGGCAGATCAAGATTTTGTTATGATTCAAGGTGAGGGTAAATGGAATGACCTTATCTCTCAGTTAGGAATAGATTTCTTGGTACCAAGGGGAATTAGGATCAGAAATTTCACACACCATTTCAGTCCTTGACTGGTCATGGGCAGGGACCATAAGATTCTCAATGAGAAACTCACATTGTGAACTGTGTTCAGGCATGGAAATTAATGATCCAATTGTTTCCATTGTATCTGTTGCTTTATTATTTGTCTGGGTGATTTTCTAGAAGTGGAGTTGTGTAGAATGTTGTTTTAGGTCTTCCACAAGGCTATGATAGGGAAGTAGCTTATCATCCTTTGTTTGATACTCATCTAGGACTTGCTTGATGACCAACTGAGAGTCACCAAGACCATGTAAGCTAGAGATTTTCCACTGGATGAATTAGCAAAGTCCAATCACCAAGGCTTCATATTATGAAATATTTTTTATGCATAGAAATTGCATTTTGTAAGATTTAGGGATGAGATCCCTGATTGCTTGTTATCAAGGCTCAGAAACTAGGCATAATCCTTTAACTCAGGGATTGGACATCTGACTAAGCACTTCATCCACTTTATAAGAAACTCATTTAATATGTCCAACCTATTGACAAGACTTTGTGACTGGGTCTACCAACAGATGTAAGTTGTCACCAGGTATTGGGGTATCAACCAACTTTGCCTATAAAGGTTGTCCAGGGAAATGAGATTCCCTGGGCATTCAAGCAAGTGAGAGTTGGGTCTCGATGGTGTGGGAGCTTAGTTGGGAAATGTGACTATTTTGTTCAGGGGGATAGTTGGTTATCTTGGCTTATCTCTTCCAAGGATTTAAGTGAGTGGGGTTTCTTGCAAGCATTCATTAACTTTACCAACAAACTTCAAAAGATATTACAGAGTTAGAAATATTCCATCTACCTATAGTTATACTAAACATTCACAACATTGACAATGCTCTAACATGCTACACTAAATACTGAAGAAATACAGAACCATCAGCTCATATTTAATCAATAGCAAAGGAAAAGAAGGTCATTAATCTACTAGAAGTATTAGAGCAAAGGACATAAAAACATAAAGCATAAAATACCATCAACCCAGAGATAAGAATGCTAACAACATCATTGATAGAATCCTTCCTTCTTCATTAACATATCTCCAAAAAGCACTGGTGCGTGTTACAATGGTGGCTCCAGGGGAGCATTTAACTACTGAAAGCTTAGAAACTAAGGAGCATTGAACTCTATAACTAAGAACTGAAAAAACCAAAATACTATTAGCTATGGAATGCAAAATCATCAATTTTGCGGACCCTTGGGATGAGGTCAGACTTATTATTTATACATAACATCTGACCTAAAACTTAACCTAACTTATTTTACACTTAACAATATAATATTATTTTTGATGGCCGGTACTACCTGTGCCACGCTACAAAAGACCTCGAAATAGAAAAAGGTCTATCATGTTAGAAGAAGAAGACAAGAAAGGAGGAGCGAAAGAATCAGCCTCGAGAAAAGAGCTAGGAGGAGAAAAAAGAAATCTGATCCCTCAGGGATCGAGGCTACATGCCTCATAAAAGGGAAAGTGGCACCCTGTCTCTAATGTGCCAAGTGTAACATTGAAGTGACACCTTGGGAAGACCATCTCTCAGAACCCTCTTGTCGAGCCAACATGCCTTGTTGTGGTTACCTATTTTCCGACACCTTTTATTGACTGCCTTGAAAGTGATCGGTCAGCTTTGGGAACCAGGACACGGGTCACTTTAAAGAATTCAAAAATAATATTAGATCTGGGACTCTGAGATCCAGGAGCTTGTGCCCCAAAGAATAAATGAATACAAGAAAAATTACATCTCCTGACGATCATCTCTAGAGCCCAGAGGATTTTATTATTCCTTTGTATCATTGAAGGTCTATAGGAGCTAGATGATTCTATCTTCATCTATGTCCTTAAGGCCAACCCGACGGTATTTGGCCACCTCCAATTGCTTGTCCAAATCTGGGACATTTGCCTTGAACTCCGCAGCCATCTTCATCATGTCTTGACTTTGAAGTACCATGCGAGTGAGTCTTGACATTTTCACTCCATCCATTCCCTCTGGGGATCCATACCGAGACTCCATTAGCTTGTCAAACTTTCCCAGGACATATTCCTCTGGAGTGAATATTTCAGTGCTGAAGGGATCAACTCTAGAGACCTTGGAGATGAATGAATTGTATAAATTGAAAGAATATTGAACTTCCTAGGCTTCATCGCACATAGCCCCTACCAGTTTCTTGATTACCTCCAATGTGTGATCAAGTCTGGAGTGCTGGGTACGGACAAAGGCAAAAGACTCCTCTCCTAAAATTCTGGCCTTAGAGACAATTTCTTCCCCAATGCCGATGAGCTCTTTCATCTTGGATTTCCACGCCTCATAATTTTTTATGTCTCCCTCCCAGATGGAGATAGTAGTTTTGGCCTGATGTAGAGTATTGCTAGCTGCATACAAGTTTGGGAGTGTGGATATTAAGAAATGCTAGACGTTTCCCACCTGTTCTGTAACCCACTCATCAACTTCCTAGGCTTTTATTTTCATTTCCCTTAATGAATCCATGTCACTCTGAGGGAGCAGTGTGTCAGGTGCGGAGGCACCAGGGGGAATGGCAGTAAGAGGCTGCGCGAGCTTTGTCAGCAACCCCATGAGATTGGCATTCTTTTCCTTCTCTGCCCTAAATTTCTATGACTCCTTTTCATAGTAGGCCTCCACCGCCTTAGTTGTTTCTTTCAATAGGTCTAGTTCACCCTATTCCCCCCTCTTCCCCAGTGATAATTTAGTGATGGAGTACTCATCAGCCTTAGCCATTGCTTCATCTACACCCGGGGAAGGTGTCTCAATTACTGTGACTGTATCTCCACTCGACCCAGTCTGAAGAGTGTGGACTGTTCGGGCTTTCTTATTCTTGTTAGGGTTCTACATTTGTGCCATCATCTCTGCCAAGGAGAGATGGGCCTTAAATGTCATTGGGGCCTTTCTCTTGCAAGACTCCACCAATGATTGTGGTGGTAGGGGTGTCTTTGCAGCCAGAATTTGTTCCTGCAATTTTTCCTCGGGATCTTGTTGCGCTCCTTTGTCAGTTTAAGCCATTTTTGACTACTTCCCTGTATCCTTAGGTTCATTGATGATACTTACTTTGGTGGTACTTGTATCTTTTTCCCTGATGTCTACATCCTTGATGATGTTAGGATCATCATTTACTTCCCCGGGGTTCCTCTCCTTATCCTGTTGTTGTTCTTCATCAGCCTCTGTTGTTGGGATGCTCTCTTCAATTGGTGTATTCTCTAGAGGTGGGGGAGGTGTCAGGCCAAGATTTAATGTTTGGGCCACTATGATCACCTCCCCAAATTTTACCTTTGGAAGTGATGTTTGGAGCATGACAGTTGGGGTCACAGTTTCTCCCGTGGGTCTAATTTCATGAATAGATGCCATTTTCTCATCTTGTGTCTATCCACCCTCCTTAGTCCCTGTAACCTATATCTCTAGGACTTTAGAGATATCTACCTATTCTTGTCCCTTTTCTTCTTCTGCGCAGGCTTCCTGCTCTTGTGTAGGCTCTTTCTCTGGGAGTTCATCCTATGCAGCGATTTCTTATGCTGACTTTATGATATCCCCCTGCAAGTTTCCAAATTCATCAATTCCAAATAAATCATCAAATTCATCATGGGGAGAGGTTCTTTGGGATATCCTTAGGCTCTTTGTTTGGCTCCAGGGAGTTGAAAGATACAATTTGTACTGCTTGGATGCTTGGCATCCCAAGTTCTGGCTCCACCCTTGGTTGAGAGTTAGCCTTCTTTTTCTTTCTCTTGGTTACCAAAGGGGGGCCTACATCCATTAGATCTGCCTGCTCCTCTTCCACTCTAGCTCCTGTTGCTTGAACCATCAATGCTTCCAGTGAAGGGGAACAGGGAGGATGAACGTGCCCGGTCATGAGTACTGGGGTGGCCAATCGCGTGATTGGTTTGTCTTTCATTTGCTGGGAGACCGCCAGTGTTTGTTGCATTTTCTCTTTTATGGGGGTCATAGATGGGGTTTGTGATAGGGTCCCCATTATTATTTTTCCTTTATCCTCTCCCTACGAGGAGGTTCCAGCCCCAAAATTTAGGCCCTGTACTGTCAGGCCAACTCTGCATGTACTCCCTGGGCATGCCCTTTTGAAATAAACATGGCTACGCTCGACCACATCGTGAGTGATATCTTCAATAGTTTTCCCCTCCTGGGCATTGAATTTTACTGGAGGGAGGGTCATCTTGTCTATTCACTTCTCTTTGTATTGAGGGTCTATTGTGGACCCAGTGTCCAAAAATTTGGCTGGGAATTTTTGAAGCTTCAGCCTCTCCATCATCCCCATTGTCATTCGGATGAAGTGCTAGCTCTGGACTTTAAAATCATCTTGGAAATCTTCCCAGAATTCCTCCATGTGGAATATTTGGGGCTTTGATGCTCGGGGAAGTGTCGTTGCTATTTTACCTAGTGGATCAAAGTTCTTCCGCGCCAGATAGAATTTTGTTAAGCCCAAGTTTTTAAGCTCATTGTCTGCCTCATTGGCTGCAGCCAGACTACACGAGTAATTCCCACAGGTGATTGGGAATGGAACATTGACCACCTTCTTTACAGTGTAGAGGGTGTGTAGTTCCAAAATATCCTGACATTATTCCAAAAGAATTATTTTGTTCCCACAATGCTTGGGCAACAAATAGGGTTTCCCGGAGAAGCCGGTTACCAAAATGTAAGTATGCTGCTGGAACTAGATATAGTAGTGGCTGAAAATTTTGATCAAATCCATGGCCTCCTTAGGTAGTACCTAGCATCCTGGGTTGGTGTGAGAAGGTGGTAGTAAATGAAGGCATCGTTCACTCAGTAGAAGCTGAGGAAACTAGCCTCCCATTGGATTTGCGGGAAATAATCCCAGGGAGCCTTTTGGCTTGGTTCAACCCCAATTACACCTGATGTGAGCAGCCCATTTGTGACATGGAATTATTGTGCTAGGGCCCAGAGAACATAGGACATCATATAGAATTTAGAGGTTCAGGCCACATGAAGGAACTGGGAGTCCACATGGTTTGAAATGATGACGGCCCAATCAAAATATTGTTCACTGGTGGAAATGCCTAATAGGAAGTAATACATCCATCCTAAGAATTCTCTGGCATGGGGTTTCCCAAAGATCTTACATAATTATATGATCCCCATCTGGATACTTTCCTTAAATTCAGATTTGGGGATTTCCAGCTTCATTCTTCTGGAATCTTTCTTTGGGGTCTTCAGCCAATTGTTGTTCAAATAATGTCAGGCCATAACTTATAGCTGCTAAAATTGTCCTAAGGCATCAGATCAGGTGATGATGGCTACTTCATCAAACTGGGGTATCCCCAAACCTTCCTAAAAAGATGTGACATCTTGGGAAACTATGGGCATGGGATATTCGGTCGGGACCAGGGCGGTGAGCATGAAGGCCCAGACGGAGGAGTTATAGTGTGCTGTAAGGGTGAGAATGAGTTCTAGGGCTTGCATAGAGCATGTGAAGCAAGTGGCTTTTAGAATCCTAGAATCTCCAACATTGATGGCCAACTGGTCCTCGTCCGTTTTTTGGATTAACATCATTTTGACCAGGGCCTGCATTTATGTCCACATTTCAACACTAGTGTTGGTGATCAACTAAACCTTGGATTCAATTTTTGATCCTATAAATGGTATTTTCCCTCAAATATTTCATATTGACGAGAATATTTTCTAGGGCCCTCTCATTCTTAGACTTGACAATTTCCCTAGTGAATTTTGTGGTGGGGAGATCTGGATTCTCGTGTTGAGAGGATGCAGATGCCTTCGATATAGTGAAAGTGTGATGTTTGAAGACCTGCAAGGTAAGGCGACCATCAAAATTTTCATAAGATAAAATGCTACTCCAGATTTTGGAGAACTTACTACCGCATTGCGCACTTCACTTGAAAATTTAGTGCACGTCAAAATCCAGAAAAGATATGTATAGAATGTAGACTTGGGAATTCAACCACTATCTCGGCCCAGGGATGTTAGCAAATTTGATAAAAGTAAGATATAGGTTAATCGAGGATGTAGGGCCTGGAGTCCAGAAAACTAACCGTTGGGAGACATGATCAAAAGATGAGTTGTGAGGATTACGTGGGCATCACATGGCCATTCAATAAATGGAATTTATGGTGACAATGATACCAACTATCTAAACATGCATGAAACAAGAGCCACTTGGTGGAACTTAAATGCGTGAATGGGAAATAAATGTGCCATGAAGACTGATTCGATGGTGGAGAGAGAAACTACCATGGTTGAAACCAACCAAGAGCTGAGTTCCAACCAGGTGGTATTCTATCATGTGGGTGAGTTCACAAATTTGTGGAAACATGGACAAAAGAATGGTGATCTCGACCCAAAACAAAAGGATATACACTAGATATATACACAAAACCATAGAGGGCCAAAGGAAAAACATATATACATAAAAATATACAATAGTTACAAGCTTTACAAACTATTTATACAGCATCTACATAAATACATGAACTACCCTAAGACAAAGTACTTTACCAATGCTATCTTACAACTGCACAGAGGGAAGACAACCCTAAAGTAGAGCCCACCCACCAACGAGAGGAAAAACCATAAGTGAAACACGAAAAATGTAAACAGCAAAACTAGATAAAATGAACCGAATACTAAAAGAAGAAAGAGCGAAAAAGAAGAAACCAGAGAACCTACCTGGAAGCACGGAGGAAGGTGAGGAGAGAAGAGCACTAAGAGTTCTCTGCAACAAGCTAACCTTAAGGATTACCACAAACAATCACCACAAACCCCACTGGCAATGAACCACTAAACACGGGAGCAAAAGCAGTTTAAAATTGCCTTAATTCATCTTGATTCACTCCAAATGCACAAGTGTTTTAATCGCGGTGACTATAAAAGTGGTAGGTAATTTCTATTTATACCCAAGGTAAAAGCAAGTTAACCTCTCCTTCGCAAACTCTAGAAAAGGCAAACCTTCAGACTCCGGGCTCGAGGGTTCCATGCAACCATACCTTCTTGCGAGAAGAAGACATCATGGTAGAGAATCACATAGTAAGGAATCCGGCTCTGGAAAGAACAACAAACTCTGGGACCAGGTCTCAGAGGAAGGAAAGATAAATGCAGAAAGGAAAGAAACCTCATGGGAGGGAAAGCCCAGAGAAGAAAGCAAAAACAAAGAAAAAAAGGAAAGAGCCAAAGTGAAACGAGGGGACCCAACATTTTGCACACAAAAATGTAGGGACGGGTATGCAGGGCATAACAAATGGTGACTATCTGGGATGAATGCCTTAGCACATTCAAGAACTGTAGAATCTCTGGTTAGCAAAACTAGAACTAATTTTTACTCAGAGCATCCTGCTTGCAAAGTGCAAAGCATTTGAGAAAATCTAGCCCATACATGATTCAATCCATGATCTTTTATCAGTTGTGAAGTGTGTGATTTGAAGGAAAATAAAGTCGATGACCCCTGGGAGAAGCAGAGAAGAGGCACTAAATATATCAAACCAAAGTCATCAAGTTTGCTTGTTTCTTCTGGGTACTGGAATTTCTCCCATTCTTTCTCCTCTTTTATTTCTTTCTTTTCTTAGATGGGAAGGCGGTACTTCATTCACCATTAACCTTAAGCTTATCTAATTTTAACGACGGTACTTATTTCACCCTTCTGTCCACTTCGATTTTCTAAATAGGGAAGAAAAACTCTCGACTCAGGAAGAATATGAATATTTTTTAGTCTTGGGCCAACAAACTAGTGCGATCAATCTACTCTCAGTGTATCTGATTACTTGTTCCTTTTGATTTTGACTTAACTGATTCCCAGACTTCTGGGGATGAATCTAGTGAGGACTACTCATAGCCTGCTACCAAACTTACAAAATAACTCTGGATCATGGACCAATTCCACCATGCTAACAATAGATTCCAGGTCCACTACAATGCAAAAGGTACCATCTTAGAGACTAGATGTTATGCGAAGCATACCAGTCTAACAAAAAGGGGTAGCAAAATGCTGGGGACCCAGAAGAGAAAGAAAAAAAGCTGAAAACAAAATGAAAAGAAAAGGGGTGGTCCCGGAGGACAGCCAATGAAACTATTTACAAGACAAGGCACCCCAAACAGAGCGCCAGGAAGGAAATATTTACAAGCAAGAAGATTTACATATAGTACAATTTTGGATAAACTTACCTCATTCGAAATAATGCTTGAGAAACTGTCCATTGACGGGCAATGGAACGACTTCTTCGGTCATGGTATTGAGGTGATAGGTATTTTCCCCATAGATCTCTGAGATCAAATATGGTATGAGCCAGAGCCATTGGAATTTGGTGTGTATTCCTTTCTTTTCCTAGGCCTTATCCCACAAGAGGACCAGGTTTGAAATCTGAAAGGCTTTGTACTGGGATCTTCGGTCAAACTGTTGAGGCTTAGAATTACCGCCCTAACTCATGCATTAGGGATACATGACAATTCTATCCTAACAATGGAAACCTCCTTGAGTTTTAGGTGGACTCAGATTGAGGAGGAATCTCTAGATTCTAGGCTGGTTCCTATTTGATTTGGAATATCTCCTCCTGATTGATAACTTAATGGAAAAAGGGAAGAAGGAAACTTCTGAAAAGAAAAACTTGGAAATAAAAATGAGGTGATACACCAAAACTGAATTCAGCCTTTGTTTTAGACAATAATGCAAAAATCCTAACTTGTACACCTAAGCTTGACACTTAGAATCTCTGATCAACATATAGGCTAAAATATTTCACTACTAGGGTTAAACCACAAATAGCTCAAATAGTCAGCAAACATACATTTTCCATACAAGGTTTTGAATAATTGATCACCTTAAGACGGAATATAGATGCACTCACTTCTCTTGGATAACAATGGAAAATAACACTTGCAAAGAAAGAATAAAATAGGATCATATAATCAAAACTTGAAATGTACGAGCCATTGAAACATCTGCTTTATTTCACACCAAAATATGACAAAATGTGGTTGGAAAATGGTCTCCAAAACATCTAGGAATAAAAATTTCACTATAGGCCTTCTCTCCAAAAACTGCAACCCTAGATACAAAATGCATAAAAAAGGTCTACAGGAACAAATAGTTCACTGAAAGCACCTCCTTTCTAAATTTTGCCCCTATTACAATGAATGAGAAGTTCGGTAATATAGCCTCCAAGGCTCAATTTCAAAAATCATCTCTCCCTCCAAAACTCTCCTCAAAATAGAAAGATAACCCTAATCAAAAGGCCTAAACAATGCCTACAAATTAGCCTCCTAAAGGCCCTCCAAAATTTGAGCTCAATCCCCAGTTTTAAGGCATGACTAATGCCTAAAATTAAGCCCTTGAGGATAATTTCCAAAATGACTAGTGCCCCTCCATGGTTGGTAACTCCTAATGTTGATATATCTTTTGATTTTACATTTTTACAATATATATCAACATGTTACAAATATATACTATTAAAACCCCAAAATAATCATATAACCCAAAATCCTAGCATAAATCCCCAACCATCATCAAAACCAACACCTAATCCATGGTCAACATGACACAAAGCTATGCAATAACCACTCTCTAAAAATATCATGTTCACATCGTCTAAGTGGCTGTCAAGGCATTTGAAATTTAAGACTCCTCAAACACTGTCATCTTTAATGCCATAGTACTATAATGGACTCCAAATTCTATTCAATTTTGACATAGGCATTGTTTTTTTTTGTGTCTCATTTTTTGCATCTATAGGTTTGGGGGAAGAATAAGGTTTTTGAAAACCCTAGTCTTACTGCTTGTGCCGCCATACTTGTATGAAGTCCATCTCTGGTGCTCTCTGTGTTTGACTTGTTCTTGGGTAGCTTGGGTGAAATTTGACATTGGAGTGTTCATTTCCATTAAAACATGACATTTTATCTACCAAACTCGGCCTCCATTTTATCATGAAGTGTACTCGAGTTCCATTATGTAATTGAATGTGGGCTCTTCCTTACAGTGCTGGATCCTTTCAAACTGGAGTTGTCTTGCCATAATGTATGGCACTCTACATATCTTGTTTTTAGGTTGAAATCAAATTATTTTCATGCAGCTCAGGCTTGACTGGAGTGCCGCGCACTTCTCTCTATATTGATATTACATGCCATCACATATGGCACGATTCTGGTCATGGGCCTTTGGCTAGAGTGCACGTTGTTCATGTCACAAATGATGGTGATGTTATCTACAAGACTTGGGCAAGGATAAGAATTGTCTAGTTCTAATTTTTTAAGTGCTTGGGATTTATTCTCTTTTTGTACCTATGGTTGCACTTAAACTGGAACCTCTCATGCCATAAACCATGGCGCTGCCTTCTTTTCCTTTGAACTCGAGCTCTCCCTTTTAATGCAGATTATCACTTGGCACTTTGGGGTTTTTTTTAATGCCCTAATACATGGCACTTTGCATGGCTTGGGCTTCTACCACAGGTTTTTCTCTGGAATTTATAGCTATGCATGGAGTTTGTCTTGTAACTCAAAGATAAGTAATTTCTTCTTTTCTCTCTATTAGATTCTCACTCCATCTTTGTTTGTAGCTTATAGATGAGTTGATATTGCTGTCTTTCTTTTTAGAGAAATGATAAGAGTTGTCTATCTTCATTCTACTGAACTCGAGCTTTTGTTGAACTGGGAATGTGAGCCCGTGATGTGCTTTGATGAATCTGCATTTATTAATGAAAAATATGGCCACTATCTATTGTATTAAAGAGCTGATTTTGAGCTATTTGTCTCCACTAGGTGTCTGCAGTCTTTGTTTATTGCAAGCTATCTTTTTATTCAAAAAATGCTATCTGTACCCACTGCTGGTTATAATATATGAAATATACTACCCTCTTTCATTGAACATGTTGTTATTATTTTCCTTTTGAATATGCATAGCATCTTTTACTATATTTGATAACAACATTATAATTGATGGCACTGTCATTTCAATACACCAGAATAAGATTGTTAGCTCAATACCCTGCATAAAAAATTACTTCAAATTCATATTAGGCACATGGGTACACTGTTCTCAGCAATACAAACCATGACAACATCATTAACTTTCATAGTTGTTTTCAGAACAATAACATAAATACACCCTATTCTGTTTACATTTTTATGAACATATGTACAAAATATATCATTGTTTAATATGCACACTCTTTTTACTTGTTTGCAGAAGTAGAAGTCTTTGTGGATTGATTCTCCTTATTTCTTCCAAAAGCATTATGTACTATGAAAGCATTGTATCCTCTTCTTATGAGCTATATTCTCCCCTGTTTATGCATATTGTCCTTTTTGCAAAAAAGGTAGATCACAGTGACATGTATCTTGCACATGTAAATGAGGTTCGAGCATGGACTCATGACACTCACTACATCCTTTAAATACAACAAAGATTTTCATAAAGATATGTCTTTTTGATGCTATTATCCTATTAATGTAGATGCATATCTTTCCATTGCATTAATGTCATCAGTAAATATGCAGTTTAGGAAGTTTGACTAATGTATGGTGCTTTTATTGAAGTATGTATTGCTTGGATCCAATTGGATCTAACATCTTTCTCTCTCTCATGATGTAGGTAACAGGACCACATGAGACCTAGGATACAGGACAGACAAAAACAAGACGAAAACATGAAGAATTTAGATGATGTAGATGAACAACTCCAAAAACTAGAAGACCTCTTAAAGGAAATACATAGACCCCTAGAATTTATCATGCCTTTCTCTTACTTTCTTTTCTGCATATGTCCTCCAAGTTTCTGTATGCAAGATGTAACCTTGAAGGAACACTTGTCTAATACATTCAGTTTGAATGCACTATGTAATGATCATTTATGAATTTGAAATTGTGAAACTGATCAATACTTAGAGTACAAATGAAATATGATAATATGAATGTAATAGAAATGTATTTATTTTCATTAGTTGCATAGTAATGTCAAAGAGATGTTTCTTTATGCAAATTTTAAACTGTTATGACTGCTATCCTGCATGTGAAAAATTTGGGTAACAATTCTGGAAACCTCTGATGGATGTCTGCCTGCTTGACATTGGGACTAGTAGTCTAAAAAGTCCATTGGGCATTGAGTCTGTTGATCACCTACAGAAACCCTAAACCTAATTTGTGGATATAAGAAAACCATTTCCCAATGATTGAGGGTATGTTTATGATTTGTGGTAGTGAAGCAAAACTTCATTACCACAAATTGTAGATGTATTCTTGATCATTGAGGAATGTTTTCCTTGTATTTGCAGATTTTGACATCAACCTTGGAAGACCTTGCAAACTTGAAGACTTATTGAAAACTGGGAAAACTAAAATTAAAACTAACCTACCCTAACGTAACCAACCACAAATTCTACTAAACAAAACCATTTTCTTGTTTATTGAAATATTTTCCTTTCCTCCTCAAATTTTAATGATGCACATGCTTATTGGAAAATACAAGAAAACTAAACAATGAAGCATAGAAAACTAGCTCATGCAACATTTCAAGAAGAGAGGAAGTGTTTTGACATACTTTGCTCTACTGGTAGAAATCTGAATACACATGTTGCACTGGATCTTCCCCATTAACCTCCTGACAGTCAGGAGTTGCTGTAAATGAGAACTCTTCTCTTCTCTTCACTTCAATTGGGACAGATACCGGATTGGAAAGCCTCTTGAGAGTATAAACTTGGGGCTCTCCTTGTTGTTTTCTCTAATTTCCTCTGGTTTCTCATGGCTTTCCTACATCATTAGCAACCATGTGAGCTCCTCCTTCATGGTCAGAACACCATCATCTTTTGTCAAGTCAGCTAGGAGCTCATCAAAACTACTGATCTCATGGGAATCAGAAGCACTTGGTGTCAGCTTGCATTCCTACACATAATTATTAAAAAAAGTGTCCTCCAACATAGAGTACCCTTGAATAGGCACAAACTCTGGCATCTCAACAACAAGATTCTCAAAGGAATCTCCAATAATGTTGTCAAAACATTCTTCTAAGCTTTGACCAGCTTCTTGATCATGGACACCTTGAGGTGCTGATGTGACTGGAATCTCATCTTCTTTCTCTTGATCTACAAAAGATGGTAACTCCTTAAAGACAAGTACAACCATCTCTTCCTACTCAAAATAGTCTCCTATAGCCAATGATGCAATTTGTTGACTATCCATCTTAGAATATATAGGAAGATCTATAACTGAATCCAATATCTCTTGTTCTGTCAGATTTGAACTAATAACCTTCTTTACAACTTCATGTTCTAGAGATGACTCGCATGGAATCATCTTGAAAATTTAATAATCAGCTATATCTGATTTACCTTCATGCTCTTGTATAAGGATAGGCTTAAATTCTTCACAAGGCTACAATTTCTCTATAACAGGTGTTTGTGCTTGAAGGATATCACTACAAATTGGGATGAGAGCTTAATTGGCTCTTTATTTATAGGCTCTCTGATCATGGGGGTACTCCAACTTGGAATTTTACATTCAATAGATTTAGGAGACCCACCTTGCCTAAAATTCATGAAGCTTGGAATTTTACACTCAAGAGCCTTTTGTTCAGCCATTTGTGATCTCAGCTTTGCTCCCTTAACAACAATTTGATGGTCAAGCTCTTCTTCCCATTGTATCATTTGCTGCTTATATAGTTGATCCTCGTTTCCTTGCTCTTGATTTGGCTGAACAAGTTTGATAGGCTCATAAAACTTCTTCAATTTAACACAATCCCAATTTTGAGGCCGATTAGAAATATCTTCATGCTGATTAGGCATGAAATAGTCTCCTTGGAACTGGTTATAACTTTGAGTTTTCTGCCATCTAGTTTGAGCATGGGGAGGAAGGTGGTAAGCCTGATGATCTAGCTTCTCTTTAATCTCTTTTTTCTGCCTTTGAGCCCATGATCCTTCTTGTTGGAGAGCCTTCTCATAAGCCTGTACAAGGGCATATTGATTTGGGGCATGCTGGATATATTGATAGCCTCCTGAGGTATGGTATCTTGGAGTAAAAATAGGCTTACAATGATTTTCATATGGCTAATGATTAGCCCATTGAACATTACTTTCATGAGAAGGTGGCGAGTATTGTTGCTGCCCACCATAATATGACATTTCTATTCATGAAATAAGCTAGAAATCTGAATATAAAAGATGATCTGAAAAATACCAGCACTTGACCTTTTGAAACCAGTAGATCTTTTGTTGCAGAGTCACCAGGTGTGTGTTTGACTCCTACCTCCAAAGGCTAAAATACTTCTATTCACACTATAACAACAATAATCATGAAGCTTCAACCAAACTGTGAAACTATTGAGGTCTAGAATTACTACCCCAACTCAGGAATTAGGGCTACATGACAATTCCATCCTAACAATGGAAACCTCCTCGAGTTGTAGGTGGACTCTAATTGAGGAGGAATCTCTAGATTCTAGGCCGGTTCCTATTTGATTTGGAATATCACCTCCTGATTGATAACTTAATGGCAAAAGGGAAGAAGGAAACTTCTGAAAAGAAAAACTTGGAAATAAAAATGAGGTGATACACCAAAATTGAATTCAGACTTTGTTTTAGACAATAATACAAAAATCCTAACTTATACACCTAAGCTTGATACTTAGAATCTCTGGTCAACATATAGGCTAACAGATTTCACTACTAGGGTTAAACCACAAATAGCTCAAATAGTCAGCAAACATACATTTTCCATACAAGGTTTTGAATAATTGATCACCTTAAGAAGGAATATAGATGCACTCACTTCTCTTGGATAACAATGGAAAATAACACTTGCAAAGAAAGAATAAAACAGGATCATATAATCAAAACTCCAAATGTATGAGCCAATGAAACATTTTCTTTATTTCACACCAAATGTGACAAAATGTGGTTACAAAATCGTCTCCAAAACATCTAGGAACAAAAATTTCACTATATGCCTTCTCTCCAAAAACTACAACCCTAGATACAAAATGCATAAAAATGGTCTACAGAAACAAATAGTTCACTTAAAGCACCTCCTTTCTAAATTCTGCCCCTGTTACAATGAATGAGAAGTTCAGTAATCTAGCCTCCAAGGCTCAATTTCAAAAATCATCTCTCCCTCCACAACTCTCGTAAAAATAGAAAGATAACCCTAATCAAAAGGCATAAATAATGCCTACAAATTAGCCTCCTAAAGGCCCTCCAAAATTTGAGCTCAATCCCCAGTTTTAAGGCATGACTAATGCCCAAAATTAAGCCCTTGAGGATAATTTCAAAAATGACTAGTGCCCCTCCATGGTTGGTAACTCCTAATGTTGATATATCTTTTGATTTTACATTTTTACAATGTATATCAATATGTTACAAATACATACTATTAAAACCCCAAAATAATCATATAACCCAAAATACTAGCATAAAGCCTCAACCATCATCAAAACCAACACCTAATCCATGGTCAACATGACCCAAAAGTATGCAACAACCACTCTCTAAAAATATCAAGTTCACATCACCTAAGTGGCTATCGTGGCATTTGAAATTCAAGACTCCTCCTCAAACACTGCAGTCTTTAATGCCATAGTACTATGATGGACTCCAAATTCTATTCAATTTTGACATAGGCATTGTTTTTTTTGTCTCATTTTTTGCATCTATAGGTTTGGGGGAAGAATAAGGTTTTCAAAAACCCTACTCTTACTGCTTGTGCCGCCATGCTTGTATGAAGTCCATCTCTGGTGCTCTCTATGTTTGACTTGTTCTTGGGTGGCTTGGGCGGCATTTGACATTAGAGTGTTCATTTCCATTAAAACATGACATTTTCTTTACCAAACTCGACCTCCATTTTATCATGAAGTGTACTCAGGTTCCATTATGCAATTTAAAGTGGGCTCTTCCTTACAACATCGGATCCTTTCAAACTGGAGTTGTCTCACCATAATGTATGGTGCTCTACATCTCTTGTTTTTGGTTTGAAACTGAATTCTTTGCATGCATCTTAGGCTTGACTAGAGTTCTGTGGGCTTCTCTCTGTATCGGTATTAAATTCCATCACATATGGCACGATTCTGGTCATGGGCCTTTGGCTGGAGTGCACGTTGTTCATGTCACAAATGATGGCGTTGTTCTCTAAAAGACTTTGGCAAGGATAAGAACTATCCAATTATAATCTTTTAAGAGCTCAGGCTTTATGCTCTTTCTGTACCTATGACTACACTTAAATTGGAACCTCTCATGCCATAAACCATGGTGCTGCCTTCTTTTCCATTGAACTTGAGCTCTCCCTTTTAATGTGGACTGTCACTTGGCACTTTGGGGTTTTTTTTTTAATGCCCTAATACATGGCACTTTGCATGGATTGGGATTCTATAATGGGTTCTTCTCTCAAATTTATAGCTATGAAAGGAGTTTTTCTTGCAACTCGAAGATAAGTAATTTCTTCTTTTCTCTATGTTAGTTTCTGATTCCATCTTTGTCTGTAGCTTATAGATAAGTTGATATTGTTGTCTTTCTTTTTAGAGAAATGATAAGAGTTGTCTGTCTTCATTCTGCTAAACTCGAGCTTTTGTTGAACTAGGAATGTGAGCCCATGATGTGCTTTGATGAATCTACATTTATTATTGAAAAATATGGCCACTATCTATTGTATTAAAGAGCTGATTTTGAGCTATTTGTCTCCACTAGGTGTCTGCAGTCTTTGTCTTTTGTAAGCTATCTTTTTATTCAAAAAATGCTATATGTACCCATTGCTGGTTATAATATATGAAATATACTGCCCTCTTTCATTGAAAATGTTATTATTTTCCTTTTGAATATGCATAGCATCTTTTACTGTATTTGATAACAACATTATAATTGATGGCACTGTCATTCCAATACACCGGAATAAGATTGTTAGCTCAATACCCTACATAAAACATTACTTCAAATTCATATTAGGTACATGGGTACACTATTCTCAGCAATAAAAACCACCACAACATCATTAGCTTTCCCCATATTAGGTCATGGTATTGAGGTGATAGGTATTTTCCCCATAGATCTCTGAGATCAAATATGGTATGAGCCAGAGCCATTGGAATTTGGTGTGTAGTCCTTTCTTTTCCTAGGCCTTATCCCACAAGAGGACCAGGTCTGAAATCTGAAAGGCTTTGTACTGGGCTCTTCGGTCAAATTGTTGAGGCTTAGAATTACCGCCCTAACTCATGCATTAGGGATACATGAAAATTCTATCCTAACAATGGAAACCTCCTTGAGTTTTAGGTGGACTCAGATTGAGGAGGAATCTCTAGATTCTAGGCTGGTTCCTATTTGATTTGGAATATCTCCTCCTGATTGATAACTTAATGGAAAAAGGGAAGAAGGAAACTTCTGAAAAGAAAAACTTGGAAATAAAAATGAGGTGATACACCAAAACTGAATTCAGCCTTTGTTTTAGACAATAATGCAAAAATCCTAACTTGTACACCTAAGCTTGACACTTAGAATCTCTGATCAACATATAGGCTAAAATATTTCACTACTAGGGTTAAACCACAAATAGCTCAAATAGTCAGCAAACATACATTTTCCATACAAGGTTTTGAATAATTGATCACCTTAAGACGGAATATAGATGCACTCACTTCTCTTGGATAACAATGGAAAATAACACTTGCAAAGAAAGAATAAAATAGGATCATATAATCAAAACTTGAAATGTACGAGCCATTGAAACATCTGCTTTATTTCACACCAAAATATGACAAAATGTGGTTGGAAAATGGTCTCCAAAACATCTAGGAATAAAAATTTCACTATAGGCCTTCTCTCCAAAAACTGCAACCCTAGATACAAAATGCATAAAAAAGGTCTACAGGAACAAATAGTTCACTGAAAGCACCTCCTTTCTAAATTTTGCCCCTATTACAATGAATGAGAAGTTCGGTAATATAGCCTCCAAGGCTCAATTTCAAAAATCATCTCTCCCTCCAAAACTCTCCTCAAAATAGAAAGATAACCCTAATCAAAAGGCCTAAACAATGCCTACAAATTAGCCTCCTAAAGGCCCTCCAAAATTTGAGCTCAATCCCCAGTTTTAAGGCATGACTAATGCCTAAAATTAAGCCCTTGAGGATAATTTCCAAAATGACTAGTGCCCCTCCATGGTTGGTAACTCCTAATGTTGATATATCTTTTGATTTTACATTTTTACAATATATATCAACATGTTACAAATATATACTATTAAAACCCCAAAATAATCATATAACCCAAAATCCTAGCATAAATCCCCAACCATCATCAAAACCAACACCTAATCCATGGTCAACATGACACAAAGCTATGCAATAACCACTCTCTAAAAATATCATGTTCACATCGTCTAAGTGGCTGTCAAGGCATTTGAAATTTAAGACTCCTCAAACACTGTCATCTTTAATGCCATAGTACTATAATGGACTCCAAATTCTATTCAATTTTGACATAGGCATTGTTTTTTTTTGTGTCTCATTTTTTGCATCTATAGGTTTGGGGGAAGAATAAGGTTTTTGAAAACCCTAGTCTTACTGCTTGTGCCGCCATACTTGTATGAAGTCCATCTCTGGTGCTCTCTGTGTTTGACTTGTTCTTGGGTAGCTTGGGTGAAATTTGACATTGGAGTGTTCATTTCCATTAAAACATGACATTTTATCTACCAAACTCGGCCTCCATTTTATCATGAAGTGTACTCGAGTTCCATTATGTAATTGAATGTGGGCTCTTCCTTACAGTGCTGGATCCTTTCAAACTGGAGTTGTCTTGCCATAATGTATGGCACTCTACATATCTTGTTTTTAGGTTGAAATCAAATTATTTTCATGCAGCTCAGGCTTGACTGGAGTGCCGCGCACTTCTCTCTATATTGATATTACATGCCATCACATATGGCACGATTCTGGTCATGGGCCTTTGGCTAGAGTGCACGTTGTTCATGTCACAAATGATGGTGATGTTATCTACAAGACTTGGGCAAGGATAAGAATTGTCTAGTTCTAATTTTTTAAGTGCTTGGGATTTATTCTCTTTTTGTACCTATGGTTGCACTTAAACTGGAACCTCTCATGCCATAAACCATGGCGCTGCCTTCTTTTCCTTTGAACTCGAGCTCTCCCTTTTAATGCAGATTATCACTTGGCACTTTGGGGTTTTTTTTAATGCCCTAATACATGGCACTTTGCATGGCTTGGGCTTCTACCACAGGTTTTTCTCTGGAATTTATAGCTATGCATGGAGTTTGTCTTGTAACTCAAAGATAAGTAATTTCTTCTTTTCTCTCTATTAGATTCTCACTCCATCTTTGTTTGTAGCTTATAGATGAGTTGATATTGCTGTCTTTCTTTTTAGAGAAATGATAAGAGTTGTCTATCTTCATTCTACTGAACTCGAGCTTTTGTTGAACTGGGAATGTGAGCCCGTGATGTGCTTTGATGAATCTGCATTTATTAATGAAAAATATGGCCACTATCTATTGTATTAAAGAGCTGATTTTGAGCTATTTGTCTCCACTAGGTGTCTGCAGTCTTTGTTTATTGCAAGCTATCTTTTTATTCAAAAAATGCTATCTGTACCCACTGCTGGTTATAATATATGAAATATACTACCCTCTTTCATTGAACATGTTGTTATTATTTTCCTTTTGAATATGCATAGCATCTTTTACTATATTTGATAACAACATTATAATTGATGGCACTGTCATTTCAATACACCAGAATAAGATTGTTAGCTCAATACCCTGCATAAAAAATTACTTCAAATTCATATTAGGCACATGGGTACATAGTTCTCAGCAATACAAACCATGACAACATCATTAACTTTCATAGTTGTTTTCAGAACAATAACATATATACACCCTATTCTGTTACATTCTTATGAACATATGCACAAAAGATATCATTGTTTAATATGCACACTCTCTTTTACTTGTTTGCGGAAGTAGATGTCTCTATTGATTGAGTATCCTTATCTCTTCCAAAAGCATTATGTATTGTGAAAGCATTGTATCCTCTTCTTATGAGCTGTATTCTCCCCTATATATGCATATTATCCTTTTTGCAAAAAAGGTAGATCACAGTGACATGTATCTTATATACTTTAAACATCACCATCATTTGATTTTATATATATATGCATTGTTTAAAATTGCATCTTCATATGCATAATCTAATTTTTTGACAACATTGAATCTTGCTCATCTTTCTATATATCAGTATCAACAGTGTTGAAATTTTTAACAACATGTATGCACCCTGTAGCAACATGTTTATGTATATATGCATCCTTGTAAAAATCTGTCATATTTATGCGCAAATTATGTCATACACTCTAGCTTTGATTTGTTCTTATTGCTTGCACATGTTAAACACTTGCACATGTAAATGAGGTTCGATCACGGGCTCGTGACACTCACTACATCCTTTAAATACAGAAAAGGTTTTCATAAAGATATGTCTTTTTGATGCTATTATCTTATTAATGTAGATGAATATCTTTCCATTGCATTGATGTCATTAGTAAATATGTAGTTTAGGAAGTTTGACTAATGTATGGTGCTTTTAGTGAACTATGTATTGCTTAGATCCAATTGGATCTAACATCTCTCTTTCTCTCATGATGCAGGTAATAGGACCACATGAGACCTAGGATACAGGACAGACAAAAACAAGACCAAAACATGAAGACTTCAGATGATGCATATGAACAAATCTAGAAACTAGAAGACCTCTTAAAGGCAATACATAGACCCCTAGAATTCATCATGCCTTTCTCTTAGTTTCTTTTCTGCACATGTCCTCCAAGTTTCTGTATGCAAGATGTAACCTTGAAGGAACACTTGTCTAATACATTCAGTTTGTATGCACAACATAATGATCATTTATGAATTTGAAATTGTGAAACTGACCAATACTTAGAGTACAAATAAAACATGATAATATGAATGTAATAGAAATGTATTCATTTTCATTAGTTGCATAGTAATGTCAAAGATATATTTCTTTATGCAAATTTTTAACTATTATGACTGATATCCCGCATGTGAAAAATTTGGGTAACAATTCTGGCAACCTCTGATGGATGTCTGCCTGCTTGACATTGGGACTAGTAGCCTAAAATAGTCCATTAGGCATTGAGTGTGTTGATCACCTATGGAAACCCTAAACCTAATCTATGGATATAAGAAAACCATTTCCCATTGATTGAGGGTATGTTTATGATTTGTGGTAGTCAAGAAAAACTTCATTACCACAAATTGTAGATGTATTCTTGATTATTGAGGAATGTTTTTCTTGTATTTGCAAATTTTGACATCAACCTTGAAAGACTTGCAAACTTGAAGACTTATTGAAAACTGGGAAAACTAAAATTAAAACTAACCTAATTGTGCTTGAAAAAACTTAGGGAAACTAGAAAAATAACCTACCCTAACCTAACTAGCCACAAAATCTGCTAAACAAAACCATTTACTGGTGTATTGAAATATTTTCCTTTCCTCCTCAAATTGCGATGATGCACATGCTTATTGGAAAATACAAGAAAACTAAACAATGAAGCATAGAAAACTAGCTCATGCAACATTTCAATAAGAGAGGAAGTGTTTTGACTTACTTTGATCTACTGGTAGAAATATGAATCAACATGCTACACTGGATCTTCCCTATCAACCTACTGACAGTCAGGAGTTGCTGTAAATGAGAACTCTTCCGTTCTCTTCAACTAGAATAGATACCGGATTGGATAGCCTCTTGAGAGTATAAACTTGGGGCTCTCCTTACTATTTTCTTTACTTTCCTTTGGTTTCTCATGGCTGTCCTGCATCATTAGCAGCCATGTGAGCTCCTCCTCCATGGTCAAAACACCATAATCTTCTCTCAAGTAAGCTAGGAGCTCATCAAACTAATGATCTCCTGGGAATCAGAAGCACTTGGTTTCAGCTTGCATTCCTGCACATAATTATTATAAAGAGTGTCCTCCAACATAGAGAACCCTTGAATAGGTACAAACTCTGGCATCTCAACAGCAAGATTCTCATAGGAATCTATAATAACGTTATCAAAACATTCTTCTAAGATTTGATCAGCTTCTTGATCGTGGACACATTGATGTGCTGATGTGACTGGAATCTCGTCTTATTTCTCTTGATCTACAAAAGATGGTAACTCCTCAAAGAGAAGTAAAACCATCTCTTCCTGCTCAAAAGAGTCTCCTATAGCCAATGATGCAATTTGTTGACTATCCATCTTAGAATATACAGGAAGATCTGTAATTGAATCCAATACCTCTTGTCCTATCAGATTTGAACTAATAACCTTCTTTTCAACTCCCTGTTCTAGAGATGACTTGCATGGAATCATCTTGACAATTTCATGATCAGCTACATCTGATTTACCTTCATGCTCTTGTATAAGGATAGGCTTCAATTCTTTGCAAGGCTACAATTTCTCTATAACAGGTGTTTGTGCTCGAAGGATATCACCAAAACTTGGGAATGAGAGCTTAATTGGCTCTTTATTTACAGGCTCCCTAATCACGGGGGTACTCCAACTTGGAATTTTACATTCAAGAGATTTAGGAGACCCACCTCACCTAAAATGGACGAATCTTGGAATTTTATGCTCAGGAGCCTTTTGTTCAGCCATTTGTGTTCTCAACTTTTCTCCCTTAACAATAATTTGATGGTCAAGCTCTTCTTCCCATTGTATCATTTGCTTCTTATATAGTTGATCCTCATTTCCTTGCTCTTGATTTGGCTGAACAGGCTTGATAGGCTCATAAAAATTCTTCAATTTAACACAGTCTTAGTTTTGAGGCTGATTGGAAATATCTTCATGCTGATTAGGCATGAAATAGTCTCCTTCGTACTGGTTATAACTTTGAGTTTGCTACCACCTAGTTTGAGCATGGGGAGGCGGGTGGTAAGCCTCATGAGTTAGCTGCTCTTTAATCTCTTGTTTATGCCTTTGAGCTCATGATCATTCTTGTTGGAGAGCCTTCTCATAAGCCTATACAAGGGCATATTGATTTGGGGCATGCTAGATATATTGATAGCCTCCTGAGGTATGGTAGCTTGGAGTAAAAATAGGCTTACGATGATTTTCATATGGCTGATGATTAGCCCATTGAACATTACTTTCATGATAAGGTGGTGAGTATTATTGCTGCCCACCATAATATGACATTTATATTCATGAAATAAGCTGGAAATCTAAATATAAAAGATGATCTGAAAAATAACAACACTTGACATTTTGAAACCAATAGATATTTTGTTGCAGAGTCACCAGGTGTGTGTTTGAATCCTTCCTCCAAAGGCTAAAATACTTATATTCACACTATAATAGCAATAATCATGAAGCTTCAACCGAACTGTGAAACTATTGAGGTTTAGAATTACCACCCCAACTCAGGCATTAGGGATACATGACAATTCCATCCTAACAATGGAAACCTCCTCGAGTTGTAGGTGGACTCTGATTGAGGAGGAATCTTCAGATTCTAGGCTGGTTCCTATTTGATTTGGAATATCACCTCCTGGTTGATAACTTAATGGGAAAAGGGAAGAAGGAAACTTCTAAAAAGATAAACTTGGAAATAAAAATGAGGTGATATGCCAAAGATGAATTCAGACTTTGTTTTAGACAATAATGCAAAAATTCTAACTTATACACCTAATCTTGACACTTAGAATCTCTGATCAACATATAGGCCAACATATTTCACTACTAGGGTTAAACCACAAATAGCTCAAATAGTCAACAAAAATTTATTTTCCATACAAGGTTTTGAATAATTTATCACCTTAAGAAGGAATATAGATGCACTCACTTCTCTTGGATAACAATGGAAAATAACACTTGCAAAGAAAGAATAACAAAGGATCATATAATCAAAACTCCAAATGTATGAGCCAATGAAACATCTACTTTATTTCACACCAAAATCTGACAAAATGTGGTTACAAAAAGGACTCCGTAACATATAGGAACAAAAAGTTCACTATATGCCTTCTCTCCAAAAACTGCGACCCTAGATACAAAATGCATAAAAATGGTCTACAGGAACAAATAGTTCACTGAAAGCACCTCCTTTCTAAATTCTGCCTCTGTTACAATGAATGAGAAGTTCAGTAATGTAGCCTCCAAGACTCAATTTCAAAAATCATCTTTCCCTCCAAAACTCTACTCAAAACAGAAAGATAACCCTAATCAAAAGGCCTAAACAATGCCTACAAATTAGCCTACTAAAGGCCCTCCAAAATTTGAGCTCAATCGCCAGTTTTAAGGCATGACTAATGCCTAAAATTAAGATCTTGAGGCTAATTTCGAAAATGACTAGTGCCCCTCCATGGTTGGTAACTCCTAATGTTGATATATCTTTTGATTTTACATTTTTACAATATATATCAACATGTTACAAATACATACTATTAAAACCCCAAAATAATCATATAA
>MU226293.1:94457-127297 GCA_018584345.1 Thuja plicata
CACGTTCACATCGCCTAAGTGGCTGTCATGGCATTTGAAATTCAAGACTCCTCCTCAAACACTGCAGTCTTTAATGCCATAGTACTACGATGGACTCCAAATTCTATTCAATTTTGACATAGGCATTGTTTTTTTGTCTCATTTTTTGCATCTGTTGGTTTGGGGGAAGAATAAGGTTTTTGAAAACCCTAGTCTTACTGATTGTGCCGACATGCTTGTATGAAGTCCATCTCTAGTTCTCTCTGTGTTTGACTTGTTCTTGGGCGGCTTGGGCGGAATTTGACATTGGAGTGTTCATTTCCATTAAATCATGAAATTTTCTCTACCAAACTCGACCTCCATTTTATCATGAAGTGTACTCGGGTTCCATTATGTAATTGAACGTGGGCTCTTTCTTACAGTGTGGGATCCTTTCAAACTGGAGTTGTCTTGCCATAATGTATAGCGCTCTGCATCTCTTATTTTTGGGTTTAAACCAAATTCTTTGAATGCAGCTTGGGCTTGACTAGAGTGTCACGGGATTCTCTCTGTATCGATATTAAATGCCATCACATATGGCACGATTCTGGTCATGGGCCTTTGCCTGGAGTGCACACTATTCATGTCACAAATGATGGCACTGTTCTCTACAAGACTTGGGCAAGGATAAGAACTAAAGTTCTAATGTTTTAAGAGCTCGAGCTTTATGCTCTTTCTGTACCTGTGGCTGCACTTAAACTAGAACCTCTCATGCCATAAACCATGGCGCTACCTTCTTTTCCTTTGAACTCGAGCTCTCCCTTTTAATGCGGATTATCACTTGGCACTTTGGGTTTTTTTTTTTTAATGCCCTAATACATGGCGCTTTGCATGGCTTGGGCTTCTACCATGAGTTCTTCTCTAGAATTTATAGCTATGCATGGAGTTTGTCTTGCAACTCGAAGATAAGTAATTTCTTCTTTTCTCTCTGTTAGATTCTGACTCCATCTTTGTTTGTAGCTTATAGATAATATGATATTATTGTCTTTCTTTTTAGAGAAATGATAAGAGTTGTCTGTCTTCATTCTGCTGAACTCGAGCTTCTGTTGAACTAGGAATGTGAGCCCATGATGTGCTTTGATGAATCTTCATTTATTATTGAAAAATATGGCCACTGTCTGTTGTATTAAAGAGCTGATTTTGAGCTATTTGTCTCCTCTAAGTGTCTGCAGTCTTTCTATGTTGCAAGTTGTCTTTTTATTCAAAAAATGCTATCTGTACCCACTGCTAGTTATAATATATGAAATATACTACCCTCTTTCATTGAACATGTTGTTATTATTTTCCTTTTGAATATGCATAGCATCTTTTACTGTATTTGATAACAACATTATAATTGATGGCACTATCATTTCAATACACTGGAATAAGATTGTTAGCTCAATACCCTAGATAAAACATTACTTCAAATTCATATTAGGCACATGGGTACACTGTTCTCAACAATAGGAACCACCACAACATCATTATCTTTCATAGTTGTTTTTAGAACAATAACATAGATACACCCTGTTCTATTACATTCTTATGAACATATGCACAAAAGATATCATTGTTTAATATTCACCCTCTCTTTTACTTGTTTGCGGAAGTATATGTCTCTGTGGATTGATTCTCCTTATCTCTTCCAAAAGCATTATGTACTATGAAAGCATTGTATCTTCTTCTTATGAGCTGTATTCTCCCCTGTATATGCATATTGTCCTTTTTGCCAAAAAGGTAGATCATAGTGACATGTATCTTATATACTTTAAACAACACCATCATTTGATTTTATATATATATGCATTATTTAAAACTGCATCTTCATATGCATAATCTAATTTTTTGACAACATTGAATCTTGCTCATCTTTCTATATATCAGTATCAACAGTGTTGAAATATTTAATAGCATGTATGGACCCTGTAGAAACTATTATATACTACATTTCTCCACCTTCTTCATCTACATACATCACTTAATGTTTATGTATATCTGCATACTTGTAAAAATATGTCATATTTATGTGCAAATGATGTCATACACTAGGTTTTATTTATTCTTATTTCTTGCACATGTTGAACACTTGTACATGTAAATGAGGTTCGAGCATAGGCTCGTGATACTCACTATATCCTTTAAATACAAAAAAGGTTTTCATAAAGATATGTCTTTTTGATGCTATTATCCTGTTAATGGAGATGCATATCTTTCCATTGCATTGATGTCATCAGTAAATATATGTAGTTCAAGAAGTTTGACTGATGTATGGTGCTTTTAGTGAACTATGTATTGCTTAGATCTAATTGGATCTAGCATCTCTCTTTCTCTCATGATGCTGGTAACCGGACCACATAAGACCTAGGATACAGGACAAACAAAAACAAGACCAAAACATGAATACTTTAGATGATGCAAATGAACAACTCCAAAAACTAGAAGAACTCTTAAAGGAAATACATAGACCCCTAGACTTCATCATGCCTTTCTCTTACTTTCTTTTTTGCATATGTCCTCCAAGTTTTTGTATGCAAGATGTAACCTTGAAGTAACACTTGACTAATACATTCAGTTTGAATGCACAATGTAATGATCATTTATGAATTTGAAATTGTGAAACTGGTCAATACTTAGAGTACAAATGAAATATGATAATATGAATGTAATAGAAATGTATTCATTTTCATTAGTTGCATAGTAATGTTAAAGAGATGTTTCTTTATGCAAATTTTTAACTGTTATGACTTCTATCCCGCATGTGAAAAATTTGGGTAACACAAACCATCATTTCACTACTTCTTGGTGACATGCAAAATGTTCAAGGGCTGCGTCTCTTTGTTCTTCCATTCACACTAGATTTAGGAGCCGAACCTCCATAATATTGTCTCGGTTGCTGAATTCCTGCATAAATTGTAAAACCAGGATTTGTAAGTTAATGGGGAATAATGGGTTCTGGCCATAGACCAAATGGAATGGGAATATCCCCAGAGCTTCCTTAATTCAAATACGATCCACCCAAAGGGTGAATCTCAACTTTTGGTGCCAGTCCCAGGGATTCTATTCTAATAGGTGTTTGATCACTTCAAGCAAATTTTTGTTGGTCGACTTAGCAACACCGTTAGCCTGGGGGTAATAGTTGCTATAAAACTTCAGGGTGACCTTCCACTCATAGTTCCATTCAAGTGATTGTGCCAAAGAAAATGCTAGACCATTGTCACATACTATAGAAAAGGGCATTCTGAATCTTGTGACGATGTTTTCTTCCAGGAATTTTATGACTACATTTTCTGTGTTATTTTTACAAGGAATTGCTTCAGACCACTGGGTACAGTAATTGGTAGCAATAAGAATGTACCGGTGGTTTGTAGACAATTTGGGGTTGATTTCCCTAATAAAGTCAAATGCCCATTGGGAAAAAGGTCTAGCTTCGAAGACCAGCTGCAAAGGCATAGCCAGGTTTCACTCATGATGTGCTACGATTTGACAAGTATGGCACTTCCTGACGTGAGTGTAGACATCCTTAAAAATATAGGGCCAATAATATCTAGCCTAGAGGATCTAATGGGTAGTGGCATCAGATGAGCCATGCTCATTTCCAAATTTCCTATGGAATTCTTTGATTATTGTTACAACTTGAACCCTATCAATGCACCAAAGGTACACTCCCTCATAGTTCCTACAAAAAAGCGTAGCATTTTTTATCATGAAGTGTGCACTTTTCAACTGCAGGGCGCGATGTTTGTTTGGAGGAAATCCCTTTGGGAACCTATTATTCAATAGTAAGTATACCAGGTCTGTGTACCATGGATCCTAAGTGATGGACTCCATTGTATATGTATGACACTCAATGTGTGGAGTCTCTTCTGCCATCACTCTACATAGTCCCTGGCCTTGGACTATCTTCATGGGTTGCATTTCCAAATCATATTCCTGGAGGATGGCCATCCATTTCCCCCATCTCTCACCCAACTCACTCTGCATCAGCAGAGATTTTACTGCCTGGTCCAAGATGATAGCATGCACCTTACTCCGGAGAATATAATGTCAAAATTTATTCACAGCGTGAATGAGAGAAAAGGCCTATTTTTCCAAAGGTGAATATTGGACTTCGACATTCTTAAAGGGGGAGCTCATGAAATCTATTGGTCATTCTTCCCCTTCAACCTTCTGGGTCAACACTGCCATGACAGAATGCGGTGAAGCAAAGGAATAGATGTAAAAAAGGGAGGGAGTAGTCCAGACTAGCCAGGACTAGGGCCTCTGTTATCATTTGTTTAATCTGGGCAAATGCCCACTTTGCTTCAGGGATCTACTCAATTTTGGTATCTTTCTTCATCATTTCATTGAGTGGCTTTACGATCTTGGTGAATCCAATGATGAACCACTGGACAAAGTTAATCTTTCCAAAGAAAGACCTCATTTCTTTCTTGCTACCAGGCATTTATAGGTTTAGCAATGTTTCAACTCTCTTAGGGTCAATGGATATACCCTTCTTGGAGATAATATGCCCAAGAAATTTCCCTTCAGTGACCCTGAATATGCATTTCTTAGGGTTGAGGGATACTCCATACTGGCAAAATCTCTCACAAATATGGGCGAGGTGGGCGGAATGATCACGCCTATCCTGGGAAAATATGGTCAAATCATCCATGTAGATGATTATACACTGGTTCACAAGGCCCTTGAATGTAATGTCTATAGCCTTTTGAAATGTGGCTCCTGTGTTAATCAAGCCAAAGGGAATTCTCTGGTAGGAAAATGTTCCCCACTTGGTGGTAAATGTCATTTTGTCTCTATCTTCAAATTTAACCATGACTTGGTTATACCCGGAGTACCCATCTAAGAAGGACACCATTTGTGACCCATTCACGATTTGCAAAACCTCATCCAGCGAGGGGAGAGGGTGATTATCTTTCTTGGAGACTTTGTTCAAATTTTAGAAATCCACCCAAAGGTAGATCTCACCACTCTTCTTCCTTACAAGTACTAGGTTGGCAACCTATGTAGTATGCCAGATTGGAAAGATTAACTAGGATGAAAGTAGTTTTTGGACCTCCTGATAAATCAGAGGCTCAATTAGTGGGTTGACTGGTCATTGCTTTTGCCAGAAAGGCTTAGCATCAGGTTTGAGTGGGATAATATGGCTCATGATGGATGTATCATATGTCTTCAGATCCTTGTACCCCCATGTGATCACATCAATGTATTCTTAGAGAACCGTGAGAATCTTCTCCTTCTCCTTAGGGGAGTAGGAGGTGCCAATCTGTATCATTTTCTCTTCACCGGGCTGGCCGATGTTAACTTTCTCAAATTTTCCTTCCTCAGAGGAGGATGATATATTTTTCTAGCCCCAAGGGTCCAAGTCAAAGATTCATTTAAGTGTGACCATCCCCTTTAGGATGGTTTTGGTTGGTAATTCCATGATCCTGTTATCTTCATCACCCTGTTCGGTATCATCATGATCTCTCTCTTCCACTATCTAGTCTTCAAAGACACCAACATTGGCCATGAAGGCCAGGATATGTTGATCATCCTCAAAGATCTAAAAATGGGTGACATTGTTTGGAATGGAAAGGATGGGAACATCCTCAACAAAGAATATCCAGAGTCACGAGCCAGCCATAGGCTCAAGTGTGCTGACGAAAATGGCAAGGGCATTCGGGACATAGTTCCATCTTCAGGGAATAAGATTGATATAGAAGGCATCAAAATATTCAATAAGGATCCATGCCCTATTGCAGTATGTAGCCAGCCTTTTATCATGACAGGTATATTGACTTCGGACCTGCTTAACAATCAAATCTGAATCACTCGGGGCCCAGAGGCGAGTGATTCCTTTCCTTAGTGCAAATAGGAGTCTAAGGACCAAAGCCTCATACTCCATGACATTATTCATGTAGTTGAACTGTAGCCTGTAAGAAATGGGGAAGGATTTCCCCTATAGGTTGATTAATTCCACTCTGGCCCCATAGCCTTGTTTGGATCAGGACCCATCGAACTTAAGGGTCCACAAGTCATCGTTTGTTATCTAGGGCTGGGAAGACAAAGTGGTCTTTGGATTATTTTTGGGAGGGTTGGGAGGAGTTTCCTCCGGTGCTGATGGTACGTGGGTGAGGTTTGCCTCTGGAGGGATTTTTGGTTGGGATCCCTAGATAGATGGTTCCAAAGAGGCACTGCCATCAGAAGTACTAGGTTCCGAGGAATTAGCTATATGTTCTCCTTTTTGGAGGGCATCTATGTGTCAGGAAACAATGGCAAGGCAAGGTTCACACTCTAGCTCTGAATGTTTTTTGTAATTCACTTAGTACCAAGTTCCAGACAAGAGTGTGGTGGGGGTTGCTGTGGCACCCTAAGAGCTAACCTCAACCCTCAATTTTCCTTCCAAGTCCTGGGTTCTCTACAAAACTATGGGATCTTTCTCGGGGGTGAAATTGAATGTTAAGATTTCAAAGGGTTGGTACACCCCTGGGGAAGTCTTAGAGAAGAGTACTTCATTCACCCTCTCAACTTTGGTGAGGGCCTATCTCATCTAGGGCTCACTTTCAACTTGGATCTAATTATATTCTCCTTCCCAGGGGAGCCACAAGTGGGAAAAGTTGGTCGAGAAGTATCCGTTCAGGGACTTGGACCAACTGTGACTTAGTAACATCCCATAAGTCTCTGAGATGTCCACCACTTATATGTTAATTGTACTGGCTATCCTAGGGTCCTAGATGAGTTGAATCTAGACATTCTTCAATTCACCCACCATTTTCACAGCAGTTTTATCTAGCTGGATTACTACACCGTTAGATGGGGTGGGGTAGAATCTGAGCTTCTGGCATATGGATAAAGGCATGATATTTCCTAAAGCCCCAGAATCTACTAGGAAATTGTGTATGTTTTACCCTTGTATGCTTAGACCTAGTAGGAAGGGAGGATCTTCATTATTTCCCTAGAAGATAGTCATGTTGGTGTCCTCAAAAGAGACAATCCTGGGTGGGCGACTGACGGCTTCTAGGTTTCCCAAGAGCTTCAGAAGAGACTTCTTCTACTCGAGACAGTTAAGTAAAACCTCCATCAAGGTCATGTAGGTGGTGGTTTGTTCTAATGCCTTTGTGATGTCAAACCTTCCTCCCAGGAATTGGTGGCTTCCCTCGACCGGGTCCTTAGATTGGTTAGAGCCAGAGCCTTTTAGAGGGAAAAACCAATCCATCATGTTGTCCCAGGGAGGAGTGTCTTTGGGAGGTGTGGGCATGTAAACTGGTCCTTTACTAGCCTAACTCTGAGTGTTATAGGGAATCTATGGGTTGGTGAAGGCATTGGCCTCAAAGGCCGGGATATATTCATCAAAGAACCCCTGTAGTTTGGGTTCCTCCTCATCTTCTCTGCATGTTCCAAAGAAGATGGTCTCACCGGTGAATGCACCATGAGTGGGCTCTTGTATATGAGGCTCTGGGGGATTAGGATCAAAAGCTTGTTGTCTATCCAGTTGGGAAATCATGATGACTTTCTCGAGTGTGGCACAATTTAACTCATTGTGAGAGCCTATGTCATGTAATCTACACCAGTTGGTCATGGGCTGGAAGTCTGTGACAGGCATGAAATGAGAAGGTCCAGCGCCACCCTGATTGGTATTTTGGTTTGGAGGTGGACCTCCGGTACTAGCATTGTTATTCCATTGTTGTTGGTTGGGCCAAGGCCCATTGTAGTTTCTTCCTTCAACATTGTTGTTTCATTGGCCAAAGAAAATATTCCCTCTGGGAATTGGTATTGTGGAGTGAAAAGGACCCCTTCTTCAGTTGACCCATGTCCACAGTTCATGTAGACAAAATTTGCCAAAGGGATTCAACCTCAGTGGTCAACTGGGTATTTGTGTCATAGTGTGATAGTTGTTGTTGGTTTCTTGAGAAAGAGAAAGCATTCATCGGAGTCAAGGGAAAAAATCCTCCATCTGCAGATAATTGAAAGAAAGGCACTCTGGGTGGTTGTGTCTATAGTTGTTGCATTTGTTGTGGCTAGTTCTAGGGAAAATATTTTAGGCCCAGTGTTGTTAGGGTTTAAGATGGATACACGTACCAGGCCTACTAGTCTATCGGCGGTGGTGGGGGATTCATGGCCATTGCGGGGGCACCCATTTCCTAGTTGGAGTTATATCCCCTGGTGTATGAAGTTCCACTGGGGGTCATGTTAAATGGCATGCTTTTCCCAATCTCGCCTGGGGATTTGTTAAGACCACAGGACAATTCTAAGGCTAGGTTGTAAACCTTCGCCAAGGTATCTCGGTCACTGGGGGTGGTAGTTCTCTAGAGGAGAGTGGAAAAAAAGGGTTCCATCACATTGAGATAGGTCTGGATAGTCACATCAGCGAATGGGATGAAGGGGCCCATACACCGCTTCAAGATGCATTGGAACCGGTGGTTGAATGATGAAAGGGGCTCATTCAGTTCCTTCCTGATAGAAATGAACTAGCTATGGGACCATGCTGGGTCCACGTGTACATGGAAGGTAGCCAAGAAGGCATCGTCCATGTCCTGCCAACTGTTGATGGAATTAGAAGGAAGGTTAAGGTACTAGTTCAGTTTGTTCTGTCCCAGGGATAGAGGGAACATCTAGGTCACGACATCTTTATGTTAGATCCAATGTCAGTTCATGGCATCTTTGTATGTCTGTAGATTCTCTTCTATGGTTTGCAAGCCTAAGTTCTCATATCGAGGATAAATCTTTTCTGGGTGCAAAGGTAAATCGTTGGCTGCACCTAGAAAAGTTCCCATTAGGGACCCGGTATTTCCAAAATATGCAACCATCGAGGGTGTTACATTTTGACTAGGTTGAGCATTACTTCTTGGGGTCATCAAGGGGACTTGGGTATTCTGGGATGTGCTAGATCCCCAAACAATAGTGGCTAACTTGGCTTTTGGGGTCCGTTTCTTTCAAGCGGGAGGCTTGAGTTTGAAAAACCTTTCGGGATTGGGGGCTGATCTAAGGAATCTTTCAAATCTGGCTGGTGAAAATGATCCAATCCCACTGAAGGCTTGACTCCTAAAACTATGGCTTGGGGAACCCTCGAGCGGTGTAAAATCTAAATCCTTAGAGGGGGACGAGCTCATGCCCTCCTTCTAGCGCTAGTTTCTATTGACGGGACTTTATGACCGGGTCTGCCAACAAATGTAAGTTGTCACCAGGTATCGGGGTATCAGCCAATTTCACCTATAAAGGTTGTCTGGGGAAATGAGATTCCCCAGGCCTTCAAGCATGTGAGAGTCGGGTCTCAATGGTGTGGGAGCTTAGTTGGGAAATGTGACTATTTTTTTCGGGGGGATAGCTGGTTATCTTGGCTCATCTCTTCTGGGGATTTAAGTGAGTGGGGTTTCCTACAAGTGTTCATTAACTTTACCAAGAAACTTTAAAAGATATTGCAGAGTTAGAAATATTCCATCTACCTATAGTTATACTAAACATTCACAACATTGACAATGCTCTAACACGCTACACTAAATACTGAATAAATATAGAACCATCAGCTCATATTTAATCAATAGCAAATGAAAAGGAGGTCGTTAATCTACTTGAAGTATTAGAGAAAAGGACATAAGAACATAAAGCATAAAATACCCTCAACTCAGAGATTAGAATGCTAACAATGTCATTGATATAATCCTTCCTTCTTCATTAACATATCTCCAGCAAGCACTGGTGCATGTTACAATGATGGCTCTAGGGGAGCATTTAACTACTAAAAGCTTAGAAACTAAGGAGCATTGAGCTCTGCAACTAAGAACTGAGAAAACCAAAATGTTATTAGCTATGGACTGTAAAATTATCAATTTCATCGACCCTTGGGATGAGGTCAGACTTATTATTTATACATAAGATTTTACCTAAAACTTAACCTAACTTATTTTACACTTAACAATATAATATTATTTCTGATGGTTGGTACTACCTGCACCATGCTACAAAAGACCTTGAGATGAAAAAATGTTTGTCATGTCAGAAGAAGAAGACAAGAAAGGAGGAATGGAAGAATCGGCCTCAAGAAGAGAGCCGGGTGGAGAAAGAAGAAATTTGATCCCCCGGGGATCGAGGCTACATGCCTCATAAAAGGGAAAGTGGCACCCTATCTCTGATGTGCTAGGTGTAACATTTAAGTGGCACCTTGGGAAGAACATCTGTCAGAACCCTCTTGTCAAGCTGATGTGCCTTGTTACAGTTACCTATTTTTTGACACCTTTTATTGACTGCCTTGAAAGTGATCAGTCGGCTTTGGGAACTGGGACATGGGTCACTTTAAAGAATTCAAAAATAATATTGGATCTGGGACTCTAGGATCCAGGAGCTTGCACCCCAAAGAATAAATGAATACAAGAAAAATTACATCTCTTGGTGATCATCTCCAGAGCTTGGACGATTTTATTGTTCCTTTGTATCATTGAAGGTCTCTAGGAGCTAGGCGATTCTGTCTTCGTCTATATTCTTAAGGCCAGCCCGACAGTATTTGGCCACCTCCAATTGCTCATCCAAATCTGGGATATTTTCCTTGAACTCCATGGCCATCTTGGTTTCATCTTGACTTTGAAGTACCATGCTAGTGAGTCTTGAAATTTTTTCTCCATCCATTCACTCTGAGGATCCATACCGAGACTCCATTAGCTCGTCAAACTTTTCCAAGACATATTCCTCTAGAGTCCATGTTTCATTGATGAAGGGATCAGCTCTGGAGACCTTAGAGATGAATGACTTGTATAAATTGAAAGAATATTGAACTTCTTGGGCTTCGTCACGCATAGCCCCTACCAATTGCTTGATTACCTCCAATGTGAGGTCAAGTATGGAGTGCTGGGTCTAGACAAAGTCAAAAGACACTTCTCCTAAAATTCCAGCCTCAGAGACAATTTCTTCCCCGATGCAGATGAGCTATTCCATCTCAACTTTCCTTGCCTCATAATTTTTGATTTCTCCCTCCCAAATGGAGATAGTAGTTTCAGCCTGATGTAGAGTATTGTTGGCCGCATACAATTCTGGGAGTGTGGATATTAAGAAGCACTGGACGTTTCCCACCTGTTCTATAACCCACTCATCAACTACCTAGGATTTTCATTTCATTACCCTTAATGAATCCATGTCACTCTAAGGGAGTGGTGTGTTAGATGTGGAGGCACCCGGGGGAATGGTAGTAAGAGGCTGCGCGAGCTCTGTTAGCAACCCCATTAGATTGGCATTCTTTTCCTTCTCTGCCCTAAATTTATGGGCCTCCTTTTCATAGAGGGCCTCCACCACCTTGGTTGCTTCTTTCAATAGGTCTAGTTTTCCCTATTTCTCCCTCTTCCATAGTGATACTTCAGTGATGGAGTACTCATCGGCCTTAGCCATTGCTTCATCTACACCCGGGGAAGGTGTCACAATTACCGTGAATGTATCTCCACCTGGCCCAGTCCAAAGAGTGTGGACTGTCCAAGCTTTCTTATTCTTGGGAGGGTTCCACATTTGCGCCATCATCTCTGCCAAGGAGAGATGGGCCTTAAGCTTCACCAGGGCCTTTCTCTTGTGAGACTCCACCAACCATTGTGGTGGTAGGGATGGCTTTGCAGCTAGAATTTATTCCTGCAATTTCTCCTTAGGATCTTGTTGCACCCCTTTGTTGGTCTGAGCCATTTTTGACTCCTTCCCTGTATCCTTAGGTTCATCAGTGATACTTACTCTAGTGGTACTTGTATCTTTTTCCCTAATGTCTATATCCTTGACGATGTTAGGATCATCATTTACTTCCCTGAGGTTCCTCTCCTTATCATGTTGTTGTTCTTCATCAGCCTCTGTCACTAAGATGCTCTCTTCAACTGGTGTATTCTTTGGAGGTGGGGGAGGCGTCGAGCCAAGATTAAACATTTGGGCCACTATGATCACATCCCCAAATATTACCTTTGGAAGTGGCATTTGGAGCATGACAGTTGGGGTCATGGTTGCTCCCATGGGTCCAATTTCCCCAACTGATGCCATTTGGTCATCCTATGCCTGTCTTCCCTCCTTAGTTCCTGTAACTTGTATCTCTAGGACTTTGAAGATATCCACCTATTCCTGTTCCTTTTCTTCTTCTGCCCAGGCTTCCTGCTCTTGTGTAGGCTCTTGCTTCAAGAGTTCATCCTGTGCAATGATTTCTTCTACTGACTTTATGATATCCCCCTGCAAGTTTCCAAATTCATCATTTCTAAATAAATCATCAAATTCATCATGGGGAGGGGGGTTCTCTGGGATATCCTTAGGCTCTTTGTCTAACTCTAGGGAGTTGGAAGAAACAATTTGTACTTCTTGGATGCTTGGCATCCCAAGTTTCGGCTCCACCCTTGGTTGAGAGTTAGTCTTCTTTTTTTTTCTCCTGGTTACCAAAGGGGGCCCTGCATCCATTAGAGTTGCCTGCTCCTCTTCCACCCTGACTACTATTTCTCAGACCATCAATGCTGCCAGTAAAGGGGAAGAGGGAGGATGAACAAGAGTGATCATGAGTACTGGGGTGGCCAACCACGTGATTAGTTTGTCTTTCATCTACTAGGAGACTGCCAGCATCTGTTGCATTTTCTCTTTTATGGGGGTCACAGATGGGGTTTGCGATGGGGTCCCCATTATTCTTCTTCCTTTATCCTCTCCATGTGAGGAGGTTCTGGCCCCTTTTGAAATGAGTGTGGCTATTCTTTACCACTTCGCAAGTGATATCTTCAATTTTTGGCCCCTCCTAGGTGTTCCAATCTATGGGAGGGAGGGCCATCTTGTTTATTCCCTTCTCTTTATACTAAGGGTCTATTGTGGACTTGGTGTCTGAAAAGTTGCCCGGGAATTTATAAAGCTTCAGCCTCTCCATCATCCCCATTGTCATCTAGATGAAGTGTTGGCTCTGGACTTCAAAATAATCTTGGTAATCTTCCTAGAATTCCTCCATGTAGAATATATGGGGCTCTGATGCCTGGGGAAGTGTCATTGCTATTTTACCTAGCAGATCAAAGTTCTTCTGCGCCAGATAGAATTCTGTTAAGCCCAAGATTTTAAGCTCGTTGTCTTGCTCCTTGGCTATGGCCAGACTACATGAGTAATTCCCACAGGTGATTGGGAATGGAACATTGACCACCTTCTTTATAGTGTAGAGGGCATGCAGTTCCAGAATCTATCGACAATATTTCAAAAGAATTATTTTGTTCCTACAATGCTTGGGCAACAAATAGGGTTTCTCGGAGAAGCCGGTTACCCGAATGTATGTATGCTACTAGAACTAGATATAGTAGTGGCCATCAATTCTGACCAAATCCATGACCTCCTTAGAGAGGTGGTACACAACATCCCAGGTTGGTGTGAGAAGGTGGTAGTAAATGAAGTCATTGTTCACTCGACAGAAGCTAAGGAAACTAGCCTCCCATTGGATTTGAAGGAAATAATCCTAGGGAGCCTTTTGGCCTAGGTCAACCCAAAGTACACCTGATGTGAGAAACCCATTTGTGATGGGGTGTTGTTGTGCTAGGGCCTAGAGAACATAGGATGTCATATAGAATTTAGAGGTCCGGGCCACTTGAAGGAACTAGGAGTCCACATGGTTTGAAATGATGGTGGCCCAATCAAAATATTGTTTGCTGGTGGAGATGCCTAATAGAAAGTAATACATCCATCCTGAGAATTCTTGGGCATGGGCTTTCCCAAAGATCCTTCATAATGCTATGATCCCCATCTTGATACTTTCCTTAAATTCAAATCTTGTGATTTCCAGCTTCATTCTTCTGGAATCTTTCTTTGGGGTCTTCAGCCAATTGTTGTTCAAATACTCTCGGGCCATAACTTCTAGCTACTAAAATTAACCCAAGGCATCAGATCAGGTGATGAAGGATACTTCATCAAACTGGGGGATCCCCAAACCTACCCAAAAATTTGCGGCATCCAGGGAAACCATGGGTGTGGGATATCCAGTCGGGACAAGGGCGGCGTGCATGATGGCTCGGAAGTAAGTGGATTTTAGAATCCTGGAATCTCCAACATTGATGGCCAACTAGTCCCTAGCCATTCATTGGATGAACATCTTTTTGACTAGGGCCTACATTTCTACCCACATTCTGATGTTGGTGTCGGTGATCAACTAAACCTTGGATTCAATTTTTGATCCTATAATGGTATTTTCCCTCAAATATTTCATGCTGAGGGGAAGCTTTTCTAGGGCCCTCTCATTCTTAGACCTGGCAGCTGCCTTGGTGAATGTTGTGGTGGGGAAATATGGACTCTCAGGTGGAGAGGATGCACATGCCTTTGACATAGTGAAAGTGTGATGTTTGAAGACTTGTAAGGTAAGGCGACCGTCAAAATTTTTATAAGATAAAATGCTACTCTAGATTCTAGAGAACTTACTACCGCATTGTGCACTTCACTTGAAAATTTAGTGTACGTCAAAATATGGGAAATAAATGTATAGAATGTAGACTTGGGAATTCAACCACTATCTAGGCCCAGGGATGTTAGCACATTTGATAGAAGTAAGATATAGGCTGATCGAGGATGTAGGGATGGGAGTCTAGAAAACTAACCATTGGGAGACATGACTGGAAGATGAGTTCTCAGGCTTACGTGGGTGTCACATAGCCATGCAATAAATGAGAGTCATGGTGATGATGACACCAACTTTCTGAATGCATTCAAGATGAGAGCCACTTGGTGGAACTTAAATGTGTAATCACCTAAAAATGGTCACCTAAACCCTAGACCCCCAATCTCAGCATTTAATCAAGAAACCCTAATCTTGATTAAACCTAAGTCCTAAATCAAACAGACAATTGTTAAATTCAAACTGATCTGACCTAAACCCTAGGTCCTAATCAATCATCTTACTTGATTAATTAATTAATTCCTAAATTCACATTACATTGGCAAATAAACTTTATACTATTATTTAATTGATATTATGACATATTAATTAAATAAAAATTACTAAATTATTGATTAAATCAAAAAGGAAATTAATTAATTATAAGAGCCAATTGGTGGAACTTAAATGTACGCATGGGAAATAAATATGCCATGAAGACTAATTTGACAGCGGAGAGAGAAACCGCCGTGATTGAAACCAGCCAAGAGTCGAGTTCCAACCAGGTGGTATTCTGTCATGCAGGTGAGTTCACAAATTTGAAGAAACACAAAAAAAAGTATGGTGAGCTCAACCCAAAATGGAAGGATATACTCTAGATATATACACAAAACCACAGAGGGCCAAAGGATGAAACATATATACATAAAAATATACAACATTTACCAGCTTTACAAACTATTTATACAACATCTACATAAATACACAAACTACCCTAAGATAATGTACATTACCAACGCTAGCTTACAACTACACAGAGGGTGGACAACCCTCTGACGGAGCCCACCCACCAATAGGAGGTAAAACCAAAAGCAAAACACGGAAAACAGAAACAATAAAACCATAGAAAATGAACTGAAAACCAAAACTAGAAAGAGCGAAAAAGAAGAAACTAGAGAACCTACCTAAAAGCATAGAGGAAGGTGAGGAGAGAAGAGCACTAGGAGCACTCTACAAAAAGATAACCTTAAGGATTATCATGAACAATTACCACAAGCCCCACTGGTAATCAGCCACTAAACATAAGAGGAAAAGCAGTTTAAAATCACTTTAATTCATCTTGATTCGCTCTGAATGCACAAGTGTTTTAATCGTGGTCACTGTAAAAGTGGTAGGTAATTTCTATTTATACCCAAAGTAAAAGAAAGTGACCCTCTCCTCTACAAACTCCAGAAAAGGAAAACCTCCAAACTCTGGGCCCGGGGGTTCCATGCAACCATACCTTCTTGCAAGAAGAAGAGATCATGGTGGAGAATCCCAGAGTCTGGAATCCGACTCTGGAAAGAACAACAAACTCCAAGACCGGGTCCGAGAGGCATGAAAGAAAAATGCAGAAAGGAAACATACCTCATGGGAGGAAAATCTTGGAGAAGAAAGAAAAAAGAAAGAAAACAAGGCAAGAGCCAAAGCGAAAAGAGGGGACCCAAAATCTTGCACACAAAAATTTAGGGACGAGTATGCAGGGCATAACAAAACCCAGGGATGTGTTACTTGAAATAGGCCAGAAAAATATATGCACCAAGTACTTTCTCAACCAATCATTCTATAATTACTGTAGGAAATAAATGCTGGAAAGGAACTAGTCTATGGCTGCAGGAAATAAATGCTTTCAAAAGGAAACTATACTATTGCTGCATGAAATGAATACTCAAATGAAAGATAAACTATTGTTGTGAAAGTAGATGCTTAAAAGTAAATAAAAAAAATGAATGCTTCTAACAAGATGAAATAGTGCACATAAGTAACTATAATGCCTTAGTTACTCTGTCACTCAGCCATAGGAAGTGGTAGTTGGCATGTGGCTTTGGCTACAGGAGTTGTTTAGCATAGGAATTGAAAATAACATAAATGTAGGAAAGCGACCTAACTAGAATGAATCTAACTATGGATTCCTCACCAAGTGGGCCCCCTTGGGTGAGTACATAGAACACTCAATTACATAGAATTAACTTCAAAACTTCATTTTCTCATTAATTCAAATAACAGAGTACATGAATTCTCAACAATAGTAAAATAACAGAATTGAACTATATTGCAACTATATTAATAGTACTACTTCCCTCCTTCTCAGGAAATAGAATTAGTCAAGAAGAGAGGAAAGAACTACATAGACAACAGATCAAACTTCCCACTCTCTCCTAGATTTCATCAAGGAAATTATTTCACTCGCCAAGTCTTCGCTCAACTGTCTCCACCTCGATTAATCCAGAAACCTTCCACCACTATTACATCGATGTTTCATTTGTGCACGTCTACTGGAGGACTGAGTCAAGCGACCAGCACATAGACATGCTCACCTGAACAAGATGATGGTTGCTACTCTGATGTGCTACATTAAAACTATTAGGATAAAGACATTCATGGAAGAAATCATCTATTTCTCAAACATTCAATTCATTCATAAAACATGATCATAATTTCATAGCAATAAACAAAGCATATTCATAACGATAAAGCACATTAAGTAGCATATGTCCATGGCATAGGTTCAGTGATTGACTACCACATAATAACAGTTTTAGAGCATAAAGTCTTGGAATAATAAAATAAAACATAAGAAAGGACCTAGTAAAAGTTCTTCTAAGGTATCTAAAAGATGACATTAAAATGGCCTATCATTTTTCCCCCTACGAAGACTAGTGTCGATCCTTAGGCACTAAGACATTCTGGATCTTGGCAAGAACCTAGAGGTCTCCTTCCTATGTTTCTCCATTCATGGAGGTGCCCACTCACTAGTAGAACCCATTTGTGCACTCCACCTTTACCCATTTTCTCAGTTCCTGATGTTCATCTATTTCATCATCCACATAGTTGTAAAATGGCCATAAAAGTAGGGGAGGCTAGAAGGTGAGTGGAAACCATCACTCAGGCCATAGTTGTCCTCTCTGGCATATATACCAACTAACATGCTACATTGTACCCCACAAGTTAATTAGACTATGTGGCTCTACCTTCTTATGTGCCAGGGTGAGTCTTTCCCATCTCTGTCATAACCCTTCAGCTGCCCTGTCCCCGTTTGATAATGACAATTTTCAAATGCTGAGAAAACTTCCTCATGGCTTCCAGAATCTGTTTCCTCGGTGCAGAATCATGAAATCCATAAAAAATTTGCATCCAGTCACAGTAAAGTCATCGTGGTGACTTCCTTTTAGGATGAAGGGGAAATAAAATGGACTTTTCCAAGATTTTGTACTTATGTAATTTCTCACCATAATTTATTTCATTCTGATTCTAGGAAACAAGGGCAGATAAATGTATATCACCAATAAAAATAAGGGGATTCCAAATAGTATTAAAAGGAACATCATAATTATTCATGTATAATTCACATAGAAAATTTTGAACATATTCAAGTGACGTGTTGTATGCAGCCACAAATTCATGTGGGGTCTCTATTCCTGAGTTAACATCTTGAAGGACTCTCATTAATTTAAACAAAAAAAACTACTCCTTGAGGCATAGGTCATAAACCCATGGTGGTGGTCTACATTCTATCAATTGTAGAATTATATCTGCAATGTTATTTATCTTATTCTGTAGAAATTCAATTTCTTGTTGTTTTCTTTCAAGCTCCCTTCTCAATTTTGTCTTTTCCAATTCCCACATCAATTTTTGATATTGCATTGCATTTAAATAGTCAATAAAGAGAGATAGAATAGTTACCTCCCCAGGTTACCAATGTGGGACCGCCCTGGCTATTTCTGGGTCTTCCTCTTTCTTTGGACAAACTGACACATTTTCTAGAACAAGGGGCCTTTCCTCATGACTGCCTTCGTGTAGAGAATAAGATTCTCTTTCAGCTCTTTTAGGCTCTTCTACTTCTGGTATTACACACTCTGCTTCTAGAATCACATTAGCAGTTGCAGGATCCTTTCCCATCATACCTTGGCATTCCACAATAGGACTGCCTGTTTGCAATTGTTCTTGTAAGGGTTCCTTGGCGCAGCCATGAGAATCATCAACTACAACAGGGGAACCTTTGTTGTCTGGTTGTGTCATGTTCAAATGAACATTTCTGTGCAATGGAGTATTAGTAGAGGCTGTAGGTTGCTTCTGTGAAAGTTTTCTTTTCTTGGTAGGTGTGGATGTAGGGGAAATAGTAGAAATAGGAATATCCTGACTCATATATTCTACCATTTTTTCTTTGCCCTTGCCCTTTTTATCTTTTTGCTGAGAAATTGTGGGAATCTCAGTTTCTTCACTCCTTGAGGTAGTGTTTGGATGGCCGAAGGGAACATTCTCCTCATTAACTCCTGAAGGAGAATAATTCCTTAAGGGTTCATCTTGTTCAACAAATTCTTCTTCCTCATCAGGGTTATTTCCATATTCTTCTTGATTATTGGGCTGTAAATGACTCAATAATTTAAAGTGTACTACTTGCAAGAAGGAAAAATGACCCTCATAGGTAATGTAACTTATGACATGAACGACCAACTGAGGAAATTTCCTTGGAAGAGATGTCCTCTTTACTCCTTGTTTACTGTAATCCATTGGGGCATCTGTTGGCAACACAAATTCCACTCTGGCTATTCATGCATTGTGCCCATGTGGAAATGCTTCACTTGTGGATGGAATTTCAGAGACTTTGGCAATTTGTGCTTCCAAAGTTTCAATTTGCAACCCCTTAACATATGAAACTCCACTGTTGTACGTTCTCAAAAATTCTAGTGTCGTATCTTTGGCATACCCATTTAACCTAATAAAATAGGTGAGCCACCCTACTCTGTTATGAACCTAAATGTTGTCCTGGTCTTCTAACAATACCAAGTGGTTTGATGGTTCATGTCGTATAGGAGAACCACCCATTCTACTGCTTGAAATTCCAACAATGTCTGAAAAACTCAAAAATCTCCTTACTCCACTGATACTCTCTATTATGTTTTTGCTGAAAATTTCTTTGATGTGCCCAGAATTGGAATGAAAAATTTCTGGTGTTTCCGGGTAGACAAGACACAATAGAAAATTTTTAAATAATGATGTGAAGTTAAGCTGAATTTTTGAGTTTAAAAATAGGGCTAGTTTCAACAATTTACACGCAGGGGTTGTCAAATCATAATTTCTAATATGACGGCTCAGTACAATTTGGGTAGAAAAATAGTGATTACAAAGATTGGCAATTATGAGAGCTATTTTGGAAATGACATAATTTTTGAGCTGATGGGATATTTCATTTATTATACACAAAACCCTATTTACTACCCCCTACAAAAAAGGTGACAAGTGTCCTCACTTGCATACAAAAGTATGGAAAAATCAGGGATGGATCGCTATATTAATTACAATGTGTCATAATCATATTAAATAAAGTAAAAAAAATTTGAGGCAATAAAGTAATGCATACCTTGGAATATCATATCGTTAAATGTCCAAATCTGGAAAGATTTGATGACGTAGGTAGAGTAAAAATTTGAGCTAGTGCAATAATGAGGTAACGTGAATGCGTTGATGGAAGAAAAAGATGATGAAAAGCAGATGGAATGACATTTTTATTATGGAAAAGGGATTTTATTGTGAAACAAAAAATTTATTATGAATGCATGCGGGAAATTTTCAAAGAGACAACTAGAGCAAATAATTACTCTGATGAGCTGTAGGAATGCCCTCAGTAGGAAGAGGTCCTTCAGCTACAGGAAAGTATTCAGCTGGAGGAGGTTCTTCAGTTGCAGGAGGTTCTTCATTTGTAGGAAATTCTTTAGTAGGAGGAGGAGATTCTTCAGCTACAAGAGGTTACGTGGCTGCAGGAGGTTCAATGACTGTAGGAGAAATCTCAAACTGCCGCAAGAAATCAGCCTTTATCTGTGGTTTATGGTATAGGTGAAGCCTATGACCTTTCACCATTAACTTGAAATGTACAGGGTCAATGGTGGATAACTGAACTTCTCTATTAGAGTAAACATGAATAATATCATAAGGGCCAAGCCAACGTGTTGTAAGCTTACCTTGGTTTTCTTGGAATCTTGAGTTGTACAAAAGAGCCTAGTCGCCAAGAGAAAACTATTTGGAAAGGATGTGAGAATCATGCCACTTTTTCCACTGTGTCTAAACCAACTCTGTGTGTTGCAGGGTGGCCTTCCCGATCTCATCCAACTGGTTAAGCTATAGGATCCTATCACATTGTGCCTCAATAAGAACAATGTTTAGCTGCAATGTCATTTGTAAAGTCTTATGTTCAAACTCAATCGGCATTACAACTATTTTTCCATATACCAACTCAAAAGCGGTAAAACCTATTATGGTTTTCCATGTAGTTCGGTAGGCCCAAACTACTTCTTGGAGGTGACTACTCCAATCTTTCTTGAGCAATTGAACCATCTTCATGAGGATAACTTCTATCTCCCTATTAGTGATTTATGCCTAACTATTTTCCTGTGGGTGATAGTTGCTTGATTTTTTGTGGTGAATATTGTACTCATGCATCAAAGCACTAATCAATGTAGAGGTAAATTGAGATCCTTGATCAGTGACTAACTCACAGGGTACACCATAGCTTGTGAATATCTCCTCATACAGAAACTGTGCAACTATGTGTGCTAGCTAAATGTGGGCCTCTAATTTAGCAGTACACTTGAACATGGTCATTGTACTTCAGCTGCATACAGGAATGAATATGAATTCATTCATCCTACATGTCTGAAAGAGTCGACTTGTTTCCTTCTAGTAGGTAGGAGTATGAGCTTGCTCTCATATCATTGCAAGCTTAGTGACTACACTGAAGACCTAAATGAAGGATTTAAAAACTATGCTAAATGATCTAAGATAGTTATGCAGATGTAATTAATCAAAATCTAATTAAGATCTAGTTTTAGAGCACCAATTAAAGTGTGTAAGATTGATTTTAAAACACCAATTGAAATATTCTCTAAGATTAGATTTGCATGATTAACATAAAAGTAAACAACAATAAAATATATGCTAAGAATGCAAGAAAGTTAAGACGCAAATGCAGTATAATAACTTTAGATAAAAGATTAGGATCCTTTGTGAAGGAAAAGAGTTTCTCTTTTATAGAAATCTCTCTCAAATCGACGGCCGAGATTGAACAAAAAGAGTGGCTCATATTCGATTGAAGAAGCACAATCCATGTGCAAGTGATTCGATTGGTTGAGAGAGTCAGTTGACTGAACTGATTGATCAGTTATTTTGGAAACTTCCAAAATTAGTTCACAGTTAACTGAAATGTTTCCAAAATGATAAACAGTGGAGAATCAGTTAACTGAGTAGAACTGGATTGTTTGCATTTTGATAAATCAGTTAACTGGATTTGATGATGTCATATGCATTTTTAGTAAATTAATTGATTTTGAATGCACATTTATGTTTTTATAATTAATTTAATTCCTTTTTTATTTAATTGATAATTTTGTAATTTTTATTTAATTAATATGTCATAATATCAACTAAATAATTAACATAATGTTTATTTGCCAATGTAATGTGATTTTAGGAATTAATTAAATAATCAATTAAGATGATCGATTAGGACCTAGGGTTTAGGTCAGATCAGTTTGAATTCGATAATTGCCTGTTTGATTTAGGACTTAGGATAATCAAGATTAGGGTTTCTTGATTAATTGTTGAGATTGGGGGTCTAGGGTTTAGGTGACCATTTTTAGGTGATTACACTATGTTATCCTTGGCATGCTTCATGGCTCTAACCTCCACCCACTTGGTTACATAATTAGTACATACAAGTATGTACAAATTATCATCAAATGCAGGAGTGATGGGACCAACAAAATCAATTTTGCATTTATCAAATGGAGTCACTACAACCTAAGGAAAGAGTGGCATTTCATCAAATTTAGTAGGTCGTCCCATCCTCTGGCATCAATCATACTTCCTGGTGTAATTGCCTGAATCCTTGTAGAGGGATGGCCGGTAGTAACCAATATTAAGTACCTTTATGGTTGTCCTTTTGGCAGAAAAATGTCCTCCATAGGGCTCATCGTGAGAAGCCTGAAGGATTTCATAAGTTTTGTCCTCTCAAATGCATCTTCTCAATACTTGGTCAGGGCCAGTATAGAATAAACAATCAACAATCTATGCAAATTTGAAAGTTTTCTCTATTAGTAACCACTTTTCCTTTGGAGAGAAGTGTAGAGGCACCTTTTGTGAAACCAGATAGTTAGCATTATTAGCATACTAGGGTGCTTTTTATGAAATAGAGAATAGGTGTTCATTAGGGAAACTATCATCAATTACCATAGGTTCATCAGCATTCTGTAGGCGTGAGACAAAATCAACCACCACATTTGATCTGCCTGGCTTATCTATGATGGAAATATCAAATTTTAGTAGCAGTAACAACCATCTAGCTGACCTTCCTATTATGGCAGGTTTTTTTATCTAAGTACTTAATAGCTGCATGGTCCATATGCACAAAGATTTGGTAACTAGTGACATAATGGCAGAATTTTTTTAGAGCATAGGTAACAGCCAATAGTTTCTTTTCGGTAACCGTGTAGTTCAAATCAACTCCTTGCATATTTTTGATAATAAAATAAATAGTGTGTTCTAGTGTACCTTCCTTTTGTCCAAGAACTTCTCCAACAACATGATCAGAGGCATCTATATGTATGTGGAATGGGAGTGCCCAATTAGGACCTTGCAGGATAGGTTCCTGAGTGAGTATAGACTTTAGCTACAGGAAAGATTCATCACAGTCTTATGTCTAGATAAAGTCAGCATCTTTAGTGAGCAGTGAATACATAGGGCTGGCCATCTTGCTAAAGTCCTTTATGAATCTTCTGTAATGCCCAGCATGACCAAGAAAGCTTCTGACATTCTTTTTTTTTGCTCGGGTGGGAAGATTCACAATGAATTCAATTTTGGTCGGGTCTACCTGAATGCCAAGAGGAGAAATGTAGTGACCAAGCACTACTCCTTCCTGCGTCATCATAAAACACTTCTTGTTGTTAAAAGATAGGTTGTTTTATTTTCATCTGGTGAGGACATTTTCCAAATTTCCCAATGCTTCCTCATAAGTTTCCCCATAATTTGTAAATTCTTCCATGTAGATCTGCACACAGTCATAGGAAATATCAACAAAAATGCTGATCACCGCCCGCTAAAAAGTAGTAGGAGAATTGCAGAGGCCAAATGGAAAAACTAAATAAGCAAAAGTTCCCCATGGGTAGGTGAATGTGGTCTTTTCCTAATCCTCAAGAAGAATTTGAATCTGATTGTATCCACTGTACCCATCCAAGAAAGAAAAGTATTTCTTTCCAACTAGAGAATCCAAAACTTGGTCAGTGAATGGAAGAGGGAAATGGTCCTTTTTGGTGGCATTGTTAAGCTCTTTGTAGTCCACACACACTCTACACTTGCCACCTTTCTTAGGAACTATGACTAGTGGGGACAACCATTGGTTGTCTAATATAGGATATATGAAACTGGTTTTAAGGAGTTTTTGGAGTTCAGCTTTGACTATCTCATGAAGGGAAGGGTTGACACGTCTTTGAAATTGCCTTACTGGGGGTTTATCCTCCTTTACAAAAATCCTATGAGTGCATAACTTTGGGTCTAGACCTTTCATATTAGCGTAATCCTAGGAAAAAGTTGTAGCATGGTTCTTCAATAACTTTCTCAATGATGTTTGTTGCTGAGAAGTAAGTTTTCTATTAATGTTCAAGCAACGTTTAGGGGAAACTTCCAGTTGCTTAGTGAGCACAATCATAGATGCATCGGTCAATGAGGGTAATTAGATCTCATAGGGAAGCATTTAGTGATAGAGCTAGTTGGATTCAGGGGAAGAGATTTGGTAATCATAGTACAATGTCTGTAGGGATTAGTTTTGGAAGGAACTATCCAAAGGGTCTAAGTTTGATCCATACTGGTTATGCATGATGTTGGTGATTACTTTATCTTCCTCCTAAAGTTGCAGGAAGGGATCCCTTGTTAACATCATTAATTGGGAGACTAAATTTATAACTTCAGCTTCCTCACCTACATCTGGCCATATGGGAGAGGCTAATTCCATCTGAGGTTGAGTAGGAGGATACAAGGCCAAAGTTTTGGTGTGCTGGCCATCAGAAATGGTCATATCCCCTAACTAAAAACCGATGTAGGCATTAGCGGTAGCCAACAAAGGATGTCCTAGAATAATTGGATAGCCTCCTAGGGTAGCTTTTGGCAAGAGGATCATGAAACCTGAAGGGTAGGACCAAGACTCAAGTTCAACCACAATGTCCTCCACCATTCCATCAGGACTTATAGTCGAACTGTCTATGAGCTGCAGGATTGTAGGTGTATTGCGGAGGTTGGTGATACCAAGGTGTTGCATAATGTCCTTGGTCATGACATTAATGGTAGATCCAAGATCAATCAAGGCAATTTTTATAGCAATCCCATTAATAATGACCTCGACAACAGGGCTGCCAGGGTCAGCATATTTTGGGATGGTAAGCTTCCCTAAGATGATGTCTTCTAGTTTTCCCAAGACATGGACAGTCTGGGGATCCTTCTTCTTATGGCCAGGATTTTTAAAGAAAGCTTCCTTAATGGATTTTCCATACGTGGGAACATCTTTGATTTCCTAGAAAAGGGGAATTTAGATGCTGACATTCTTTAGTTGGTTAAGGATATTGAAAGCTGCTTCATCAGTGGTCTTCAGATTGCTCTACTGCAATCTCTGTGGGAAAGGAGGAATGGTAGGCTGATTAGACTTAGTTGGTGATGCAAGGACTACTAGATTAGATGGGTTGTCAGGTTGATTGGGCTCCTTAGAAGGCATTTCAGTGATTACAGGAGGCTCAGGTGCAGGCAGAGTGGTACCGAACCACAGGTGAATATCATCTAGATTTATTTCATATGCAGGGTATTGCATGGGATACTATGACTGGTCTGTAGCATACACATTTTTTGTAGTGGAGGAGGTTGATTTTTGGGGTTTGGCTATGGCTGTGTAGGTAATTGAGTAAGATTAGGAGGTGGATTAGTAGTTGCAGGAGGTGGAAAAAGAGCTTGTTGTTGTGGAGGTTGCATAGGCGGTGGCAAAAATCCTAGTGGTTGATTTGGCCATTGCTGGGCACCTCGCCACTGTGGGTTTTTCTTCCAATTACCTTTTGGTGGCTCCCACACCCCTTGAGGTTGTTACCAACCTCCTTGAGGGTTTAGCCACTGTGGATTGGGGTAATTCTGCCACTGATTCTAGGAATTATTCCAGGGAGGATTTTTGTAATTTATGGGGGGTTTCCATTGATTATTATAAAAAGGACCACTAAATAAAAGAGGATCTTGAGGCATACCTTGTCTCTATACCCATGGTTGTCGCTAAGCAATGAAGAAAAACTACTCATCCTATGGTTCAACTAGTTTGTAATCAGTCAGCATTTGTTTAGTCTCCATGTTAGCAACCGATTTGCATCAGCAGTCTCTCTTCTTCTATCTACAATGTGGACAAAACTCTGCTAGCATGGCCTCTTCTTCCTCATGTTTCTTCTTAGCCTACATGGTGTCCAATTGGGTGGCCATGTTTTTAATGATATCTTGCTTAAAATCAGAGAAGAGATTGGTTATCTCTATCCGTGAAGCACCAACACCATTGGACTTCCCCAGAGTGGACCTATATCCTCTTCATTTCTTAACAATAGCTCTTGAGTATTTAAGGTAGATCTTCTAGATATCATCCCATGATGCTTGGGTGATATCTCCTTTGACCATTAGGGCTAGTGCCTCAGTGCATCTATCATGAATTCCTTGCAAAAAGAGAAACTTCTGAGATTCTTCATTAAGCTCATGCTGAGTATTCTTCTGCAAACTAAACATGAACCTTGAGACATAATCGTCAAGACTCTCATCCTCCTTTTGTGACATATTAAATATGTCATCCCTTCACATATCATTCCCTCAATAGTACTCCTTATATTTCAGCAAGAAAGCATGCTTCATTTCATCCCAATTATGGACAACATCATGTCCTAAGCCCATAAACCATCACAATGTAGACTCTTTAAGTGTTTCTAGGAATATCTTAAGCCTATGGGTGTTGGTGGTGTAGTCATATCTCCTACAAAGGATATCAAACTCAAAGAGAAAGGTATATGGGTCCTCTGTGACAAGGCCATAAAAGTTTGGAAGATCAGAAGAGGGAACATTTTGAGGTTGTTATTATCTCGCTAATCGGAGATGGGGAAAGGAAATGTAGTAGGATTGGCCATCCTTTGTTGTTGTAGAGGTGGATTTTGAGGCAGGTTCTGAGGTTGGTAGATGAGTAACTACCAAGGATTTTATTCTCAAGGATTCTGGAGTTCTAGATTGGCAAAGGCTTTATAAAATAGATTGGCTTTTGGTTGTTCCTAGAAGAACCCACGAAAGTCACCCTCAGAAGATGAGGACATTGAAGGGGCTTCAGGGAGCTCAACAATAGCATCAATGAGCTGAATTTCCTCCTTAAATAGGTTGTGGTGTGGATTTGGCAAGTACCTTCCTCAGACATCTCTTCATCTATTATGCATGCAAATAGTATGGAATGATGTGAATATCGGTTTTATTTGTCAAAATGAGGAGTAATCTACTTAAAGCAGAGAATAAAAGCATGAAAACAAATCCTAGGAATGGTTGAATAAGAACCAGGCTCAACACCATCCCTGGCAATGACACCAAAAATGATCGCTTGTTATAAAGGCTCAGAAACTAGGCATAATCCTTTAACTTAGGGATTGGACATCCGACTAAGAACTTCATTCACTTTATAAGAAACACATTTAATATGTCAAACCCAGGGACATATTACTTGAAATGGGCCAACAAAATATATGCACCAAGCACTTTCTCAACCAATCATTCTATAATTGTTGTAGGAAATAAATGTTGGAAAGGAACTACTCTATGGCTACAGGAAATAAATGCTTTCAAAAGGAAACTATACTATTGCTACATGAAATGAATACTCAAATGAAAGCTAAACTATTGTTGTTAAAGTAGATGCTTGAAATTAAATGACAAAAATGAATGCTACTAGTAGGATGAAAGAGTGCACACAATTAACTATAATGCCTTAGTACTCTGTCGCTCAGCTGCAGGAAGCGGTAGTTGTCCCGTGGCTTTGGCTGCAGGAGTTGTTTAGCATAGGAATTAAAAATAATAGAAATGAAGGAAATCAAGCTAACTAGAATGAATCTAACTATGGATTCCTCACCAAGTGGGCCCCCTTGGGTGAGTACCTAGAACACTAAATTACACAGAATTAACTTCAAAACTTCATTTTCTCATTAATTTGAATAACAAAGTACAATAATTCTCAACAACAGTAAAATGACAGAACTGAACTATATTGAAACTAGATTAATAATACTACCGCCCTCCTTATCATGCAGGAGCGGGGCTTTATTTAAAGGGAAAAACATATAACTATTAAACTCCACATGCTCTAAGAAAAGGCAGAGCTTTTATTACAACCATATAATAGAAAGGAAAACTAGAAAACATGAAATAGAATCGATCAAGAAGAGAGGAAAAAACTACGTAGACAATAGATCTAACTTCCCACTCTCTCTTAGATTTCATCAAGGAAATTATTGCACTCTCCAAGTCTTCACTCAACTGTCTCCACCTAGATTAATTTGGAAACCTTCCACCACTGTTACAATGATGTTTCATATGTGTGTGTCTTCTGCAAGACCAAGTCAAGCAACCAACACATAGACATGCTCACTTGAAAAAGATGACAATTGCTACTTGGATGCACTGCATTAAAACTGTTAGGATAAAGACAATCATGGAAACAATCATTCAAGTACATACATTATCTATTTCTCAAATAGTCAATTCATGCATAAAAGATGATCATAATTTCATAGCAATAAATAGAGCATATTCATCCTGATAAAGCACATTAAGTAGCATATGTCCATGGCATAGGTTTAGTGGTTGACTACCACATAATAACAATTTTAGAGCATAAAGTCTTGGAATAATAAAAGAAAACATAAGAAAGGACCTAGAAAAAATTCTTCTAAGGTATCTAAAAGATGCCATTAAAATGGCCTATCAATCCCCTTGAGGTGTGATGAACAGGATGCCTTCCCTCAATCCTTTATGTGTAAAAAATCCATCAAAATATAATTTCCATGGAATAGTCAAGGTTACATTGAGAATTGATTTATCTGGAAAATCTATGATGACTGGATGGTCCCTTTGAACAGGTGCTTTCGCTAACTAATCTTTGATTACTTGTCCTTTAATAGCTTTTCTATCTACATAAGAAATATCAAATTCAATCAGAATCATAACCCACTTTGCAGTGCACCCTATGAAATCAGCTTTAGACAAAAGATATTTGAGCGGATCAATTTTAGCAACAAGCTGTATCTTATCATTAAGCATGCAATGGCACAACTTCTGTGTATAGAAAACAACAACCAAACAAGCTTTCTCAATGGGTGAGTAATTCAATTTGTAAACCTCTAGTGTTCTACTAAGGTAATATATTGATATTTCTTTTCCATTGTCATCTAACTGTGCTAAAAGAGCACCCAGTGTGACTTCAGTAGCTGATATATACAATATGAGAGGTTGGCCTAAGACAGGTGGCACCGGCACTAGAGAGTTAGCTAGATATCCTTTTAAATGATTAAATGTTGTTTGACACAAGAAATACCATGAAAAATTGATGTTTTCCATAAAAATATGTGAAAAGGGATGCACTTTATCTACGAACTGTGACATGAACCTTCTAATGGACTGAAGCTTTCCTTGCAGACTGCACATTTGTTTTAGTGTTTTGGGAGCTGACATCTCTAGAATAGCTTTCACCTTCTTTGGATCCACTTCAATGCCTCTGCATGAGACAATGTAGCCCAATAATTTTCCAAATTAAACTCCAAAGACACACTTTTTAGGATTGAGCTGAAGCTTATATTTCTCCAATTATTCAAAGATTGTTGTGAGAATGGGGATGTGTGCTTCTCGTGTCTTGGATTTTCCTATGATATCATCCATGTAATATTCCATAATGACATGAAAGAGATCATGAAATATTATGGTCATTACACGTTGATATGTTGCACTTGCATTTTTTAGACCAAAGGGTATGACCTGACAATAGAACGTACCCCAAGGAGTAGTGAATGCAGTCTTGTGTTGATCTTTAGGTGTAATCTTGATTTGATTATATCCAGAAAATCCATCCATGAGTGGTGTAGGGGCACCTCTGAAATCTCCAAGGGTCACCATGTGACCTACTAAAGACAAAGGAGAAAATACATCCGTAAATTTTAATTTGGATATATTGAAGCCAATAATGGCAAAATGTAATGAGCAATTTGATTGAAAAGTAATAAGTCCTAGAAGTTGTGGTAAAGGACTTAGGACCAAAAATGATGTAAGGGTGGCCAATAGTGCCAACAAGGGATCTAAGTTGTTTAGGGGGGTCAATTAGCTCCTAGAAGGAATAATAAATTTATTTTGATAGCATTTAATAATAATATGCAATAAAATGTAAGTTGGAAATTCAAATATTTGAATTCTAATGGTTAGGAACATTTAGGAGGGAAAATTGATTTAAGGAGTTTTAGGATTAACTAAACATTCCAACCAATCCATATTGGTTGGGGAAGTTGATAGGAAGTTTATTTAATGCTTGGGAGATGTCTATGTATGGACTGTTGATGAGAATTACGGACAATTACTCAGAATTGGAATAAAACTCAGAATTTTCCATCTTCTTTGTATGAATTTGCTTGCATAAAAGTTTCATTGTGTTTCAAGATGCATTAGGAAGGTTCCTAAAATTGTTTTAGACCCCATTAAATGCTTTGAAAGTTTATTTTATTTAGTTTTAATCCATTTACATTGACTGCCCTCATTAAGGAATTGTTTTCCTTAGCAATTTTGATAAATTCCTTAATGTGAAAGTATCATTCCATGAATTTTATTGTTTTTTTCTCATGGAATGATGCATATTTAACATGTAAAACACTATTATAACATGATATGTTGTAGAAGAGTTGAATTGGATAGGTGATCACCAAATTTGTATGTTGAAACTTGAAGGAATTGCTTGGTTAACAGCAGCAACCACTAATCTGGTTGAATAAGGTGCCTATTTTATGTTTTGGGTTGTCTTACAATTATGAATTAATGGTGAATCATCATTGGTTAACCTTGGAAGTTCTTGGAAACCACACATTGAGAAATCCCTAGTTGTAGGAGCAATTTGGTGAGGGTATGTAAGAAACCCCATAGGGAAACTTGTTGTTGTCATACCAATTTGATAATCCTTAGCTTTAGAAAATTTCATGATTTTGTCCCAAGTGGCATAATGGGGAAGCATATAGAAATGGTACTTCATTTGTAAATGCACCCAATTAGTCCTCTTGAAAATAGTGAACAGTCAGTTTTTGGAATAGTTGGTCCAAAGTACCTATACCAAATATTTTGATATGTTTTGTTCAAGGATAATGGGTGTTTGAATCTGTAATTTTATTTGGAAGTAATTTGGGAAAACAAAAATTTATGTTGGTTTTACTCATTGGTTAGGGCTACAAGGATTAAGAGCCTAAAGTGAGGATTGGGGGTACGATCTTTAAGTGGAACTTCAAGAACCTTTTGAAAATTTTTAAATCAAAATTTTGAGCCATGATGAATCCCTAGAATAATTAGGGAGTTGGAGGAAGTTAGAGTGATAGCTTGGAGGCATATTGGTACTTGGGGTCACTTGGTTGAAGATTCCCCTTTTGAGACAAATAAGAACTTGATCAAAATAATACCCCCACCAAGCCTATCACCTCTGCATCAATGAGGAACAAAATCTTGTGTCCAACAGTCAAATCCATTATGATGTCAATATTAGGTAGTGGAAAATCATCCTTAGGACATGCTAAATTCAAGCCTATAAAGTTATTACAGATATAGTGCCCCCAACATGTTTACCTACTAGTACAATATTAGATACCCACTGCAGGATAATCAATTGGTCTGATGATGTTTGCATCACATATTTTTTGTAACTCATCTTTGACTAGAAAAGAATCTTGTGGATGCATCTTGTGTAATTTGTGCTTGACAGGCTTCACCTTTGGATCAACCGCAAGATTGTGGACAAATAAATATGTATCTAAACCAGGCACATCCTTGAAAGTCTAGGAAAAGTTGACTTGTATCTTTTTGAGGAATTCAGTCATAGATTTTTGTTCTTGATCATTAAGAGATGTAGTAATATATGTGACCTTTGGATATTCTTCTATGTCGAGATTGACTGTTATTGTGTCTTCGATCAGGATGGAGGGATTTTTTGATTGGAATGATATGAAAGGAAGGTCAACTTTTCCATCCTCTAGCGCCTCAAAAAGGTTTTAACTAGAGGACATGTTCTTTATTTTCTCTTTTTTGTCATCCAAAGGTGCCTGCAAGAGGTTTTCACTAGGGAATATTTTTTATTTTTTATTTATTTTCATTTTCTGTTTTACGACTAAGAGTATTGACCTAGCTACCAAAGTAGGCTTGTTCATTGTAGTGTATATGATGCTCATACTCTTAGAGATTATTAAGTCAAAAGAGGGCTAATATTACCTCGTCTGAATCACATATGTCTAAAGATGGTAGTGAGTCTTTGTGATTGTTAAAATAATAACAAAAATAAGGCGAGACAGGAAGTTGTTTAATTCAATGAGCAAGGAGAACGAATATTTATGATGAATTAATTTGAATACTAGGAGCATGCACCAAAGATCCAAGCAACAAGGAGATAATATTTTGAAGGGGGAAAAGCATGAAAAAACCCCCGTGATATAGAGAATGGGCAAAAATGCCAGAGAGAGAGAGAGAGAGAGAGAGAGAGAGAGAGAGATCCAAGCTCATACAATAGTTCAAGAAGAAGGATTAACCTAATAACTAAAGAGAGAAGGAGAGACATCTCTTTAATAGAGATGTGAGAGAGGAGTTGCATGGTAAATCCCATATCTACGAATGCCACATTTCAATAGTGTGTGAGACAAGTGTAGGATTCCTCATAAGGAGGAATAACTAAATAAGAAATTACAATAAAAGGAATTATCCTCACACTTGTACAAGAAGACCAAATAGCTATAGGGATTCCATAAGAATCTCCTAGTTACATTAGTACAAGTAAAGATTAATTCTAACACCCCCTTTAATCTTTACTTTGGGTTTTACAAAAATCTGCAGCTGGATTATCCGTCTTGTAGTAGAGGAGGAAAACTTGTTTTTCTTCACTTTGTGTTGATATTAGGTGATGGTGCAATGATAAGTGGTTGGATCTTGAAATAGGATTCCTTTTATTTTTGTAATGCAA
>MU226293.1:127347-147137 GCA_018584345.1 Thuja plicata
GGTGTTTGTGGATATAGGCCCAAATCTTGAGATTGTTTGTTGGTACTTGTCCAAGAAGAATCACCTGAATCTACAAAGAAACAAGAACCATGAGGGGATCTCCCATTATTGGGATTTCCTCCTAAAAATGAATCAGTAGAAGCTGAATGTGAATCATCAAATGTAGTTTCATCATAGCAAGGTTTTGTAAACAAAATGGATTCATTACTAGATACATAATAAATAATAGAAGTAGGACAATCACCATTAATAATATCATCAAGATGATTAGAGTTTATAGAAGGAGGTTGGTCCTACATGATAACCATTTGAGTGTCACAAAATTCATAATTGACTTTGGAGCAAAGAGGAACATAATATCCTTTAATACATAAGGACAACGTGACATGGATAAACATATTAATAATTTCATCTTCATGATCTAAAATATTATCCAAAGCAGAATAAGTATTCGTAACATCATCAACTTGCAATATGTTAGCTCGATGAGAAAAATAGAAAGCGAGGGGATCATCCCCAAGGATAACATCATCACAAGGGTCATCCCAAATAGGAAATTTATTCAAAGGATACATAATGTCACAGGGCGGAGTAGAGGTTTGGTGAGTTTGAAATTTATTCTCCAGGACATGCCAAGCCTGATGAGCCTCAGTACAATCGGTGATAAGGTGATATAAGTCTGGATTTAGTCAGAATCCAATTAGACCAAATGCTTCCTCATCTTTCAACTACCAGGAATCCTGGTTAGCCTGAGGAGCGGTGGAAGTAAGTTTCAAATTAGGTGAAGACACAATATCCAAAAGGTGTCGAAAGTTTAAAAAATTAGACATGTGCGGCCTCCAAGTAGAATAATTTGAACTTGTAAGTTTAAGATCCAGCATTAGTTTTGTCATGATAAATTATCAAAATTAAGTGAAATAAAGCTAAATACAAGTTGCAAGATATAATGATGAATCCAAAAAGCTAATTTAACACAATTAGTAAATATCAGTATGCCAGAAATATTAAATGATCAAATAAAATTAAATTTTTGTTAAAGTGATGAAACAAATTTTAATGACAATTAAATAATAAATTAGATATAGAATTAAGTTTACATTGATAAACTTGAAATGGGTTTCAGATGAAATTGAAGAATATTAAGTGAAAAAAAAGTATACTAGCTTAAACTTTTTTGATAAAAAATATAAATTAATTTTAACGATTAAACATAATTTGTTTAAAAAAAAAAAACTTTGTTAATAAAGATTAAACAAATATGATAACCTACAATGATAAAGATATTAAAAAAAGGTGAACTAAGAATAATGATAAACTGGCAACAAGGTGATATTTAAATTTAAAAAAGATTATCCTGCAACAAAATAATGAGCAATAATATGAAAATTAGAAAAAACTGAAAAGAATCTAATTATAAAAAAACACAAGCCACCTGCATAAATCAAAAACAAACATTAAAGAAAATGATGAAAAATAAAGAATGAATTATAATGCTATGAAAAAGGAAAGACACCTACAAAGAGAAGTCGTTAGAATAATGAAATAACTGCAACAAAGATATCATAGAAATAAGCAAAGAATTTGTTCTCCCTGCAAATAGCGAATGACAAAAGACCAATGCTTCACTAAGTTTGGAGAGGTTGTGCAGAAGATGAGATATGGCAGAGAATAATATCAATCTGACGTAATAAATTTCAAGGTGGAAGATTCCTGAAATTTGTGAAAGGAAAAGAGTAAGAACCTGCATAAGAATGATTAGATGTTGCCCAAGGAAGAGAATAAAAACTGACAAAGCCAGACAAACCAAAGAGAGCCAAATCTGAGTTTGAAGAGTTAGCAACTATGAGAAATAAGGAAGTCAAAACCGTAGGTCTGTTCTTATCCTTCTGCGTTCCAAAATGGGGAGTATACACAGTCAATACTCCCTTAATGCCCATGATTTATCTCACAACTCGCGTCTGAAGTACATAATAGTATCAACACTGCATTCTGGAATTGTCTTTAGCATGGCATAAAAGTCCCATGCCTTGGAAGCTCGTGTCTCATAGAAGCAGCCTCAGCCCCGTGATGAATACTTTAATACAGAAAAAACCCTATTGTTATCAATATATTGCTATGAACAAGTAGCAATGCTAGTATAGGTTCATGGATATCATCCATAGCCCGTCCAACAAGGAAAAAGAGTGCTCACACACTGCGAGTGCCTAGAAATGTTTACAGACTTTCAGCAGAGGATTCAAGCGCCCCTTACAATCTACTGTAGTAATGATGGTTCCGTTTCAAGATATGGATGTGAGAGTGGTTCTTGACTAGGCACTCAAGAAGCTAAATGTTCACGGCTTCTAGGTGACAATAATGACAAGCTCCCAAAATTATTGCCACAAAATCTTGAGTGAGGAGCTGCGAAAGAAGAGTGAGAGGTGGCGCAAAGTAGGGACAATGCTGCGCAAAGTAAGGACAATAAAAAAGGTAGCACTATCATTTCCTGCATGTGGGTGTAGATTAGCAAGTTAAACAAATACAAAGAAAAGATCTAAACATTATTAAAGCAAACAGTATTAGCAAATCAGTAGAACCATTCCTTTCATGAACCAATCTAAACAGCCGCAATATTGTAGCAAACAATATTAACAAAGCAAACTAGCAGAACCATTTCTTTCATGAACCAATCTAAACAACTGCAATATTGTAGCAAACAATATTAACAAAGCAAAGAATGATTGATAGATATTATAGATAAATCTGCAAAAAAAGAGAAGACAGCCAATATAGATAAGAAACAGAGATAAATTTTTTGAATCCTGTAAGATTAGTAAAAAAAAGCATGCAAGTATAGAGTCAAAACATGCAAAAGGAGTTAGATTAAAGATATTTAATGAAAATAGTAAATAGATTAAAGCTTAGATTTTGAAAGAAAGATGAAGAACAGAGCCAAGAATGAAAGTCTCCAAACCTACACAAAACAAGTCAGTACTGTATCCAATAGATTAACCAATAATGTATGCAAAAGATAAATCGGGTTTGGCGGTAAACTAGCCAAACCCAAAAAAAATTTGAACTTTTTTCTCAACACTCTCTCAAGAGTCTTCGATATTGGAGTGCTCCATGATATGGTAGCTCTTTCAATGAGCAAGGAGAATGAAGATTTACCATGAATTAATTAGAATACAAGGAGCATGCACCAAAGATCCAAACAACAAGGAGACAATATTTTTAAGGGGGAAAAGCATGAAAAAAACTCCGTGATATAGAGAATGGGAAAAAAAACCTAAGAATGAGAGAGAGAGAGAGAGAGAGAGAGAGAGAGAGAGAGAGAACCAAGCTCATACAATAGTTCAAGAAGAAGGATTAACCTAATAACTAAAGAGAGAAGGAGAGACATCTCTTTAATAGAGATGTGAGAGAGGAGTTGCATGGTAACTCCCATATCTATGAATGCCACGTTTCAATAGTGTGTGAGACAAGTGTAGGATTCCTCATAAGGAGGAATAACTAAATAAAAAATTACAATAAAAGGAATTATCCTCACACTTGTACAAGAAGACAAAATAGGTGTAGGGATTCCATAAGAATCTCCTACTTACATTAGTACAAGTAAAGATTAATTCTAAAAGTGATCTCAATCAATTAGTTTTGGGTTTGTGAGGGGAAGGTTGGGGGATGAAAGGTTGGCTTCAGTGATGGTAAGGACAGGTGCAAAATCATCGAGGTCATCTTTGATTTATTGGAAAGGTACTTCAAAGAAATCCTCTTCAGTGTCTGAATCAGATTCAACTAAACAATAGTCTTTAGCGAAATTAATCTTAGGTTTTAAGGAGCCCAAACCTTTACCTCACGAATATCTTCTATTTGTAATGAGTGTTCTTCTTCTCATTTCTCTTGCTTTGAGACTAGTACCATGATGACCCATGCTTTCAACAATGGTAGTGGATTTGATATATTTTTCCGTAGGGAAGGTTACTGGTTTTTCTTCTTCTTTATAAAGCCAATCTAGGACATTAGACTCCATATGTTCATCAGATAAAGATCCCCAATATTCAAAAGTAGTCTTTTTTCATTTCATGATGTCTTTGTTTCCTAAAGGAGTTAGCTATGATGGTTTTCCATAAGACTTTAGGGATACAGGGAGTTGTCCAATGCATATAGCACTTTCAAACTTGTATTCTCTCAAGCCTTGATCTGTGAACGTTGTTTTCTTTTCAGGCTCAGGTGTCTTTTCTTCAACAACTTTATCTTTTCCTTGGGATTGTTCTGGAGTATTTTCAGATGTTCCTTCATTACTCTTTGGTGGGATAAGATTCTCCTTTTCAATAGGTCGGGAGAATTCATTCAAAGGACAATAGTTGGACTTTCTTCCTTCAAATCTTTTGCAATACTGAAAGGGCTTGGGATCTCTGGGAATAGTGATTTCTCTGCCATGATGTGGGGACTTCAAAAATTGATGATATGTTGAAGTTACACCTTTAATAGAATGTATCCATGGTCATCCCAATAAGATGTTATATGGAAGATCTAGATCAAGCACATGGTAAATTGTTTTGATCAAGGTTGGGCCCACTTGTAAAGGGTGTTATCAAACCTTTTCTCTCCCTTTCTCTATCATCATAGGATTTTATTGTGATTCTTTTATTTATATCAAGAATTTCTTCAGAAAGACTGATATTTATGATCATTTTTAATGTAGACAATTTGAGGCCAGATCCACCATCTATAAGGACCTGTTCGATTTTAGTGGAGTGGATTTTGGCTTCAATATGAAGGGATTTATTGTGATAGAGGTCTGGGCCTTGGAAATATTTGTCAATGAATACCAAATGCTCTCGTGCCACTATATTTCCGATCATATCTTGCAATTGTGATGCGTTAATGTTTTCAGGGACAAGGGATTCATTAAGGGAATTTCTAAAGACTTCTTAGTGGATTGGGGATGTTCGCAAAAGCTCAAGGATAGATATATGTTCAAGCGTCTTTTCCAACTGGGCCAATAAATCATAGTATGAAGTAGGCCACATAGCTATTGATGGTACAAGCGGTGGATTTGCAGAAGTTAATGGATTATTGGTAGCCTGGATAGTAAATATGGGTCTTCAAGTATTAGCATTGCAACTGGAAACTTTAAGTGTAAGGGTGTTCACATGATTTTCAGATTCTTCAATGCATCCACAAAGAGTGTCAAAACCAAAGATATCATTTTCCTCTAGACTTCCACATGTGGAATCATTGTCTGTGATAGTGTTCATGGAGTATTCTTAAGGAATAGCATTGGATGCATTATTTTGATTATTCTTAAGAAATGGTTCATTATAGACTTTTAGTTTGGCATTGGATGATGATGGGTTTTGTCCTTCAACATCAATCTTTCCATCATCTATGAGGTCTTGAACAAAGTGTCTCAATTTCATGCACTTTTTGGTATCGTGTCCCTTGATGCAATGATAATCATAGTATTAATTATCTTTGTACCAAGAAGGCTTAGGTTGATTTTCATCAAACCATCGAGTGTTAGGATATACCATCATGCCTTGATCCACCAATCATCGAAAGACCACGACCATCTGTTCTGCAAGAGAAGTGAATTTTCAGCGTTTCCTGGTATTATTTTCATTGTTATTGTTGTTTCCATTGTTGTTTTTATTGTTGTGAGGGAATAAATAGGATTGATTACGAGGTTTTTGTTGTTGCTGAGATTTTTGTTGTGATGGATTGTTCTGATTATTATTGTTGTTGTTATGATTTTTATTGTGATTATTGTTTTCATTGTTATGATTGTTGTTGTTTTGATTATATGCCTAGACATTTTGGACATGTTTGGCATCTATCACTCCATCATTGAAAACTCCTTTGTTCTTCATCCAAAACTTTGGTTTATCATTGTTAGCAGAAGGGGTATAATGTTTAATGGCACCTTTTTGCAAAATTTCATCTTCAATATTTTTCCCCTTTTTAACAAGAGCTTTGAAAGTGTCAGTAGAAGCCATCTTCACTTGGAATGACATTTCGAATACCATATTTCTAGTGAAGATATTGTTCAAATGATTATCAGGTATTTTCCAAGGCATACAATTTGCAATGTGTCTCCATCATTGTAAGAAATTGGAAAAGGTTTCTCCATTATTTTTCTTGGTATTACATAGGTCTCTTAATGATGCTTTATGTTCAATGTTGTAGGAATATTGACCAACAAATTTTTCTGCAAGATCAGAGAATGTTGATATAGAACCATGAGGGAGTGCCATGAACCACTCCAAAGAGAGGCCGCCAAGCCTCCTAGTAAAGAGTCTCTTTAGGTGATTTTCATTTTTGGTGACCTCTTTGCATGCAATGTAGAATTATTTGAGATGTTAGATTGGGCATGATTTACCTTTTTACTTCTCAAACTTTGGGATCTCAAAATTAGGAGGAAATAGTTACATTTTGATTGATTTGTCAAATGAGTAGGGACATATGTCTTCAAAAGAGAAATCTTTCTTCCCTCCATTTTGTAAACTATGTACAAGATTCTTGAGCTCATTGAATTCTTGGGCTAAATTAGGGGCGTTGTGAGGCATTAATTTTTGCCCAAAATATTGTCCACCTCCCAGCTGTGAGGCTAAAAAACCTATTGAGGACATGCCAACTATAGGAGGAGGTATATAATGATAAGATTAGGATGTTTGTTGAGTAAATGTCTTTAGTCCAGATGATGGGAATGTGAATGGTGATGATGAGACTGTCTGTGTGGACAAGGGGATGGAAGTGTACCCTTCTATTAAAAATAGTAGCACCAATGCCAGTAGTAGCATTAGTTGTGGTATGAGTGCTATTGTGTGAAGTGATGTTGGGCAAGACACTAAGAATTTGTTGAATTTGTTCCCCTTTTAATTGAAATGTTGGTTGTGAATTTGATGCTGAGATTTATGTAGAGGGCATTCCACTAGAAGTGGTCTTTCCTTTTCCATGTGATGATATTGCATTTCAGGTTGAGGTTGTGTTTGTAGAAGTTGTAGCCTTGATGACATTGCTGAAAAGGAGAGATTCATCAAAATTAGCAAGTACTGTGACCCCATTCTTAATAAGTTTCATGAAAATATCTCCACCATTTTGGCTAATAGCCTTTTCAACCATATCTAAATTATATGGATCATTGAGGAAATCATTCACTTGGGTAGATCTCTCATCTTGATCAACTAATTCATTCTCCTCAGGAGCATTGGTTATGTCCTTAGTGTGTACTTCTTCTCCTTGGAAGAAGGGATGAGAAAAAGGATTCTCATCATCATGACTAGTGCTTAAATGTGTTTTCCTCATGTTTTTATCTTGGGATAAAGTAACTACCATGCAATGGTAACCTCAAAAGGATTTCGAGAAAAAAATTTGGACTTGATTTTATTGTTGATTGGATTTGATTGATTGATTGAATTGGATGAATTGGATTGAATTGATTAAGTTTGATTTGATTGGATTTGGATTGGATTTAAAGTTTTTTGGATGATAACCTAGGTCAGACAAGACCTTATGATGGTGTAAACAAAAGGGGATGATTTTAGATGATGTCTTCTCCTACTTGGTGATTGACTTGTGATTCAGAAAAATAAGACAATACCAATGGATTGTATTGCTTAAGACAGACTAATGTTCAACAAACAATAATGTGCTCACTAGAGATGAAGGTCTGAAACATGTTTTATTAAGATCTTTCAACCTAATGATGATGAAGGAATGAAATATTAGATTTGATTTGATTAATTCCAACGTTGATTGATTTTGTTCCAAGAAGGAAATGATGATGTTTTGATGATGAGGAAGTGGTGGATTGATTCAAAAATCAGGTTTATCTAATCATTTAGCTCAAAATGAATAAAGAAATGATTTGTGTGATACTTGGACATCACTCAGAAAATATTGCAATTGTAGATGATAGCGTCAAATTTCTCAAAGTCTTTGATCTCTTGCTAAATAGATTTGTTTATATGTTGACATTATTTGGCTTTTCTATTAGCTTCTTTCTTTCTCTATAAACATGAGGAACCAGAAGCTTAACCTTCTTATGTTTTCTTGAGTCAGTCATATACCACAGAGAGAAATATAAATCTCATCTAATAAAATGAATGTTTCATGATAAATGATATTAGGATCTTCTGAAGAATCAAGTTTAAAATGTTTTTGCAAGACCTGATAGCTCACTGTTTTACGATAGAGATGATCATTCTTAGATGCAGACAAAAAAATATGGAGATGACCATTCTTAGGTGTAGATGCCAATGCTAGGTTTGAGATGATAGTTTATGTTTAGAGTAGTTCATGATGAAATTTTGACCAGTTTGACTTCCAGCCTAATTTTTTGGTCAGTTTTTTCAATGGAAAGAACTGATTTCAGTCACTCAAACCATAAAATAACAACCATATATCTTGAAAACAATCCAACAAGGGAAAAAGAAACCGTAAGGGATACAAGAAATTATTAAAAATTTAACTGATAGAACATTCGTGTTTGTTTAAGTTATCCATGTTGTTGCAAACACTCAAGCATGGCCTACCTATGGAATTTGGCTTAGTCTTAAAATATTTTCCCGCAAACATAGGAACACACACAAGAGCTACTCATAATACAATCATCACTAAGCATGCAATAGCTCTGGTCATGATGTCGTATTATCCGACTCCATACACTCAAGGTGGTACAAATGTGTGAGTGATCTTCGGGAGGTTACTATCCTCCTTGCACAAACATTATCAAACTTTCAGGGGTGAACCAGGCAGGCTTCTACTAGTTTAATAGTTCTTAGTCAGGGTCTCTGTTTGAATATGTCATTTATTTTCATGCAAGCATGATTGAGGTGTATAGCCCCACAAACCACCTTGGCACAAGTAGTAACGTAAATGTGATTGAGACCTTGTGACCCTACTTTGTGCTAGGTGTGAGCCAAGTATAAGCTCAAATGATATCTGACTTTTGATGCTTTAACCCCAAGAAGTAAATTTTTATAACGTGAGTTGGAGTGGTGGGCTTACACCTCGTTCTCATGTGGGTTGTTCTCAGGAGATTTTTCCCTCAACCGGCAGGCCCAAATAAAGGATCAAATAAACAACATCGATTGGTGACAAGATGGGTCTAGATTTTTTATTTTCCCAGAAGGGGAAAAGATCATACTCTCCTAGCCAATTTAATTTTCTCCCAAACACACCAAGAAAGTTTTTCTTTTCCAAGGTTACTTTCTAAATGAAATGCCAAATGAGTCTAGGTTTATGATTGTCTAATAAAAGACAAGAGCATATTCCCCCACCACTTAACAAGACACTACAAGTGAACCCTCTTTAAAATTCCTAAGAAAAAATTAAAATTAGACACAAATTTTTTTTATATCTCCTATGAAAGCTGCAAGAACAATATGTGAGTAGTTTTGTGTTTGTCAAGTCTTCTTAACATCCTGCAACACACAATGTTAGTAGTTTTAAAAAGTAGTCTTCAGAATCAAGGTGTTGTAAACATAGATGATATCAGTAACCCAAAAATAGGTTGAAAAGTGAAAAAGAATTGACATGGAGTGAATATGATAGATTAAATATATGCGTAGATGATAGTCTATGATCGTAGATGATAGTCTATAATCACAAATGACTGTTAAAGAAAATGTGCAAATGATAGTTTATGTAAAAAGCTGAAATATTATACTTGACAATGTGGTTTTGGAGAAGTGTAGATGAAAGAGCACCAGTGCAGATGACAATCTATGGAGATGATATTCAATCTACATAGATGACCAAGCAAAAAATAGAGTTAGCTAACTATGCTTAAATAGTGATTTAAAAAAAAAATTGGCAGCATTTAACTCTGTAAAAGTGATGTACTGTCAGAAACCCAAGAGTTAAAAAACCAAAATATGCTAAAAATGAATTTAAAATACTTAAAAGAAAAGGTTAGCTAACCCAAGCGGAGACGATGATCTGCGTAGACGACCGTTCTAGCACAGAGATGGATTTGCGTGACATTTTCCAGAATGTTGTAGAAAGTGTGAAAAATGTTTCAATTTAAGGTACGTGGGTCCCACCAGGCATTCCAAAATGTATGTGATGAAAACCTACCTATTGGGAGCAAGCTCAAACATGCAAACATTAGAGATAAAAGACATACAAACTACATTAACATATGTAAATCATACTCCAAACATAAGCTTTCCACCACAACCTCTGATGAGCCAAACAAGGGAACCCAAGCCTTGTTGATTTTCTCTTGGAGAGGGTTGTGGGTGTGCTCTCCCAGCACAATGTATAAATCCCACTTGATTCCAAATGACAAGATGAAAAGTAAATGCAACTACAATGATATGATATTAAATGACTCAAGAACTAGTTATAGAGAACTAGTCTGAAGCATTCAATGGATGATATGAGAGTGGATGATGAAAACCAACTACCAAGATCTAGTATTGAATAAAAACTATAAATGAAACTACCATGATTAAAATTAAACAACTACCAAACAAGGGTTAGTACAAAAACTCTAAATTCAAGAAATATGATTCTAAGCACAAACTAGCATGATAACAATGTATGAAAATAATGGGTGAATTACACTTGGAAAGGCTTCTATTTATAGGATTTTGGAGGACTTGGGTGAGGTGGAGGACATGTGGCATCCACATAGGTGCCACATGAGGGACACATAAGCCATTCATGAAGCCAAGTTTTCCCACACATGTGTGAGAAACTTGAGATGTGATGGATCAATGTGTTCTTGAAGTACACATGTAAGAGATGTCATAGTTTCAATCCAATGAAACGCTTTTAGAAAGTGTAAGAAGGTGTGATCAAGGTTATAAGAAACCTTGTTGGAACCAAATTAATACTATTTGAAAAAGTCATTTTTTGGAAATTTTCTCACACATGTGAACAAGTAATTAGGACTAATGGTTGTAGGAATCCTAGAATTAGCCTAATTAACCTTAGTTAATTAGTGACTAGGTTTATTTGGTGGGAGTGAATAATTATGGTTTAGGAGAATTTAAGCATATGAAGGAATAAATAAATTAAAATTTATTTAAAAGGGGATTTTAATGTGGGAAGGTATTAAATTTAATTTAATACACTTAGGGGATAAGTATTCAAATTAAACTCAAATACTTTAGGAAAATGAACCTAATTTAATTAAATAAATTTAATTAATTAAGTGGAAGAAAATAACAAATATAGATAATTTTAGGCGTCTACAATAGGTAATGTATTTCACTTGAACAATTCAGAGAATAGATGTTTGATTTCTAAGATTGATGACAGTTTGTTGTGGCATAAGGGATTTTTCATGTAAACTTTGATATCATTCTGAAGATAAGCACTACAAATGCAGTAAGAGATTTACCTATATTGTTGAAGCTTGTTGATGAAATGTGTAACAAATGTTAGTTGGGTAAGCTAACTAAATCTAGTTTGAAAATTAGGACTCATTCTTCGAGTGGATTGTTAGATTTGGTGCATACTGACCTATGTAGTCTTGCTAGAACTAGAATTTACTATTGAGATAGATACTTTATCTTATTCAAGGATGTTGTGGTTACATTTTTTAAAGAAAAATATGAGGCATTTGAAAAATTTGAGATCTTTAGATCTATGGTTAAGACCAAGATAGGTATGAAGCTGAAATGTCTGAGATTTGACAGAGGTGGAGAGTTTACATATAGATAGTTTGATGCATATTGTGAAGAGAATATAATAAAGAGACATATATCTGCTTCGCAGACCCTATAATAGAATAGAATTGCAGAAAGAAGAAACAAAACAATACTTGACACTGCAAGGAATATGGTGATTGAAGGAAATATTTTGTAGATCTATTGGAGATAAGTTGTTAGGATTGTTTTTTATACACTTAACCATGTGCAAATTGATCATGGTACTAGTAAGACTCCTTATGATATTTGGTATGGTCATATTCCTACTGTAAAGTATTTCAGAATCTTTGGAAGCAAATGTTACATTAAGGGAGATGAAGATTTTGGAAAGTTTGATCTTAGAAGTGATGAGGGAATATTTCTTGGTTATTGTACATAGAGAAAAGCATACAAATGTTTTTATCATAGATTAAGAAAGCTAATTGAGAGTGCTAATGTGAAATTGGATTAAATTTTTTAGAAACTAGTTAGATCTTGCAGTTGTGAATTAGATGATCAAGAAGAGAGTTAGATTGAGGAAGAACAAAATCAGAATCAGAATGGATCAGAAGAACAAAATGTCATAACGCTTCATTCCCATTTATGAACCATTGGGAAAGATGTTTTAAGAAAACCAAAACTAAATTTAGAGAGAGGTTGATGATATTGTAATGTTTGACACTTACACAATAATATTTACTGTGAATTTCCTGTATTTTGTTATGTATTCTGAAATTGTATGATCCTCTACGGTATCATTTTGAAGAAATACTAATTTGTGAAGTTGCATATATGTTGTAGATTTTGTTTGCAATTGGTTTAGAGTGAATTAGTCAAGGGAAATGAGAGTTAGATAATATTTTTTAGTTATAGTCAGGAGACCCTCCCATACCTAGGGTTTTTGTAGTGTTTCACTCATAACTTGCAAATTCACCGCGGGGAAAATCTAAGACTCAGGTGTTTCCAAGATATGAGACTATAATTTAAGATTTATATGGTCTTAGAGTGGTATATGAATGGTGGGGTGTTGTGAAAGTGAAATATTGGGAAAGGCGTCGCCATGTCACTATCTAGTCAAGAGTAACAAAGAATAGAACTTCAACAAATGGTGGATTTTGAACATGCAACCTCATATTTGATCAAATGGTATGTTTCCCTAACTTTCATAAGAATTTTTGTGGTCAAACTATTTCATTTCAAACTACTTTGTTTATAAATGTGACCTAATAGGACTATTAGGCTTAGTAGGTACTTGTAGCATTTGGGTACATGAACTTGGAGTTAGGACTTGCAAAGTTGGGATTTGGAGTATCTCTTTAAAGGGTGTCTAAATATGTGATTTATCCAATAGGTCCTTTGAGAACTTTAGGATTTATCCTCAGAAAACTCCCTGGTTAGGGCTACTGGCCATTAGAACTTGGAGATACTCAAAATGGAGTGTATAACTTGAACTTTGGGTTTGTCATATGACCCTATTGATGTATAAGAAGAATGAATTCACCATTGGTAGAGTGATTTTTGAAGTTTGAGGGACCATTCAGCTGGAGGGAGATGTATTCATGGTCCTAGAGATAAAGAACATGAAAGGAGTCACTGTAGGATGTTGGGGCCCTTGGGAAGGGTTGTAGTTCAGAAGATTGAACTTGTTTTTAAATCCTATTGTGACACCCAAGGGCTCTGCATCAGATTGGTATCAGAGCGTAGGAGGATCTTTTAGGGAAAAGGATTTAAACAGAGATGGAAGATGGAGAGGAAGAAGAGATCCCTACAAGGATGACTAATGTGGAGTTATCCAGGTTGGTTAGGGAATAGATGGTAGATAGGAGAGTGATGATGAATGATAATAGATCCATGAGAGAAGAGATAGAAAAGTTGAAGGGGAAAATGGAGGAGAGGGATGGAGACACTGGAGAAGGTGAGGAATGGGATGAAGAGGAGATCCCAGAGAAAGAAGAGTTGCAGGTTCCTACGGACCAGAGACCCCTTCTCAATGCCCTAAATTCCATGGGGAGAATGACTTTGGATGTGAGTATGGAATTGATAGTATTTGCAGGTAAGATGGAACCTAATTTAATCATGGATTGGTTAGACTCCCTAAATAATTTTTTTGAGTGTGAAGATATCCCAGAAAACCAAAGGGTTAAGATGGCCAAGTCAAAAATGAAAGGGGTTGCATTGACTTGGTGGAAATTAATCCAAGTTGAAAGGGTGAAGGAGGACAAAAATCCAATGGCTACATGGAAGAGAATGCCAACAATGATCAAAGAGAAATGTATACCTAAGGACTACGAAGTCCAAATACATAAGAAGAGGCAGAATCTCAAGAAAAAGGACTTAGATGTAAGTTCTTACACTGGGGAGTTCATGAAACTTTGTGTGAAAATTAAGACCAAAGAAAGTGAAGAATAAAGGGTGGAAAGATACATGAATGGGATGAAGTACACCATTCAAGAAGAACTAAACCTTCTTACCCCTGAGATAGTAAATAAATGCTATTAGTTGGAAATGAAAATGGAGGATAAGTTAAGGAGGAGACAAGACCAAAAAAATAGGGGAAGAGGAAGGAACCAAAGAGGAGGAAGGATTATTTCATAGGTAGAGGAAATGGTTTTGGATTCCAAGGGGATTCCAACCAGGAGCACACTAGAAATAAGGGAAATTATCAGAGAGGAAACTTTAGAGGAAGAAGACCACCATCTAGAGGGAGATCTCAAGGAAGAGGCACTATTGTAACCACCTAATTTGGTCTGCTCTGACCATGGACCCTATTTTACCTAAGTATGATCATACCCCTAATTATGTCAAGACAATTCTTCAATTTATTGGCATAATTATTTAAATCAAATTTAATCTCCTAAGTGATTTAATCACTAAATCAAATTAATTGCCTTAGCCAATTAAATCAAAACAAATCAATTCAATCAAAACATGGCTAAAGTAATTAATAAAAGGAATTAAATAAATCCTAAATTACATTTCCATTTGCAAAAAGAGAAAGTCAATTCCCTAACCAATAGGAGTTAAATCACTTGGATCACCTCACATGGATCACCAAAGATTCAATCTCCACCTCTCTTCCACTTTCAATCCTAACCTCTCATTCACCAAATTATTCTATAAATAGAATGAATTTTAAGCTCAATGGGCCCCTAATCTTAGAAGTAAACTTATACTGCAAGTATTGACAGAGATATTATGCATTTTAGCTTAAATCTTCATTTGCATTGTTATAATCTTCAATTTTAGAACTTAAAATGAACATTTCTTGAGCATATAGGCTAGTTTCATTTGAATCTTCCATTCTAAGTTGTATATGTCACTGATAAATGCATAATCTGAGGGAAACTATATCATTATTCACACTCCTCTTAGAGAGGAAGAAATAAGTCAGTTTTAGTGATTTATTTGTTTGCTTATTCCTTGTTTTTCACTAATATAATGACTTATTGAAGTGTTGTGTTGCAGACAATAGGTACACAAATAAAACACACATTTCTGGTACCCATCATGGGGCTGATTCTCTAATTTTACCTCACCTTATTCTTCATTTTGGACTAATTTCTCTTCTCTTTTTTCAGGTACAAAGTCACCTTTAGTCATAAAGGATCGCTTTCTAGAAATTGGATCGCTTATGAGAAATAGGATCACACCCCAGATATTAGGGCTTGCATCTGCTAAATTCGATATCATTTCTATTAAAGAATCACTTCTGGTAAATTTTGGGTCACACTCGGGAAAGGCAGTCACATTTAGGGAAAATAGGATCGCATCTGGTTTTTGAGTTTGCAATTTGAGAATTATAACCACTGATCTTTGAATGTTTTCTATCTCTGTCCTTTAAACAGCTTAATTCTTGTTTGCAGATTGATGTCTGTACCTTTTTTCTTAAAAAGGTGGAAACAAAATTGCTAACTTGTGGTTTGTAGGTTTTTGATAGATTAAATTGTTCTTACTTGTTCAAAAATTTCACATTAAAATACAAATTCTTATCATTTAATAAATCAATCAGAGGAGTATGCTCTTTTCCTTCAAGAAAAATTAGAAACACAAAAGTTGATTTAGGACTTGAGAGGAATTTGGGGTAAATGAACAAGGCAAACCTCTCATTGTTTAATTCTTTTTGGGAAAGTAATTCAAAAACTCAAATCACTAAATCTTATGGGACTAATTGAACAAGCTATATTGTATAATTATCTTTGGTTTTGAAATTGAACAACACAAGTCATTTAAAATTATGGGAAAAATAAATTCATTATTTAATTTTGGGATATAGTAAATGAACAAGAAAAGCACTTAAATCTTGTGAGAAAAAGAAAAATCAAACTTTGCTTTCAAGTACTTGTGTTTTCATAATCTAGAAACATTAAAATCAAACTTAAGCTTGTTTCTTGATCTCACTAGAGGATTTTCTCTTCCTTCCAAGTGGAGGAATCAAAAAATCAACATGGGGGATTGAGTTGTGAGTGAATTCATTTGAGGGAAAGAGCCTTGATTGAAGATTTTGTGGGAGAAAATGGCATGGAATAGGAGAGTATGCTCTTCTTCTTTTGAAGAATCAAAAATCTTGAAATCCTAAGCTTTCCAATCCTTTGTATGTTTTTCAAAACATTAGAGGGCCTTCCGGTTGAGTAAAAAATCTCTTAGGAATGACCCAAGTGAGGAAAGGTTTTACGCCAACCCTTACAACTCACTATAAATAATTTCTCCCTTGTAGGCCAAAGCCTCAGAAGACGGAGCCAGTTTTGTTCTTGGAATTTTGACATCATTCCTTGAACATGCTTGGGTGTGTGTAGAGTGGATCCGCTTGAATCTTTCTTGTGAGACTACACATATTTGAGTACTCATAGGGCTATACACCTCAATTTTTCCTTGTGAAATTCTATGGGAGACAATTTTGAATGGATTTCCCCATCATAATCAACAAATTATAGTCAAAACTACCTGATTCATCCCTGAAAGGGTGATAGTCTTTGTGCAAGGAAAATAGTAATTTCCCCAAGATACTCATCATTTCATGCCCTCACTTGTGCTTGGAGTTGGCTAATATGGTATCATAATGAGAGACATTACATGGTTGGTGATAAACATATTCTGATTAGCATTTGAGTGTGTACCTAAGTCTACAAGCAAATATTTTCATCCTATGCTTAGACACTAGGGATTAAGGATGTGTTTGTTCACCCCTAACAATGCAAGATTTCTTGATGTGCTTAAAAGATCACTAAAATGATAAATCCTTCAAAAAAGAAACATAATTCAATCCTTAGACTACATGTTGTGTTTTTCACTCACTGGAAAGTCTCAAAAAATAGTCTGCAATCAGAAAAACTTCACGCATTCTGAGAAAAACTTAACAAACTTGAAAAAACTTCACAGAACATCAAAGGATCACCTTTATTCTATCTTGGCTCACATATGGTTGTGCAAAGTTGCATTTAGTATCCTGGCTCGCATCTGGTCATTTTTGCATCACTTCTAGGGAGAAAAGTTGCATCCTAGATATCAAAACTTGCACTTGGTTCATCAGAAGCTCGTATCTGGTATTTATTAGCTTACCTACAATGTGTCGCATCTAAAACAGTAGGTAGTTTCTTAGTTTTCTCTCAGAGAAAAATATTATATATTGGGTACCATTTTGGCTCCTTAGTCTGGTCTTGTTGCTTTTTCTGGTCCCTCTATTGTTGTTTCAAAACTTTTTCAGAAGTCTAATTTTATGTAATTTTGGGCTTTTACAATTGGTCTCAAAATGTGTGGTCTAGTCACTCTTCAAAAAAACTTAATTCCTAGCTCATTATCAGGGAATTCTAACCCTTTGACGCTAGAGTCATGTACTTCCATCAAACAATAAATAATACTTCACAACTTGGACACTTACTCGGACAATTTGAGACTTTACTCAACATTAGTGGGAAACTTTGGACATAGTTGATATTCAACTTCATGGTTAACACAAGATGCAACAAGTATCTTGTTGACAAATCAGAAGTACCTCCTAGATTGCTACACTTTCAACAAGGAGAAACATCTCGTAATCCCTTATTGACATAGAATCACCCGCACCTGCAATGGAAACTCCTAGAAATAAATGGAGTACACTTTTTGAGGAATAAAACAATGACAAGAACCGAAGACAAGAAGACACTAGTAGTGAGGAATAAATTCACATCACTCACCCTTTTTTTGACTTGAATAGTGATGGAGATGTACCTGAGGAAGAGTACAATAGACTCAAACAAAGTAGGGAATTCCAAAGAACATTGGAAAATATTATTGGTGAAGACAAAGAGAAATACTTTCTACATCTAGCATACATTGGAGTGAAACTACCTAAAGATTATAATCTTGAGAAACTAAAGGAAAAAGAGATACCAACCCCTATCTCTATTCTCACCAAATAATTGACCTTGATGCAAGCTGAACTTGCAACACTCAAACAAGAGAAGGTTAAACCAAAAAAAAATACTCTTTGGACCACATTTGTCCATTTCCATTTGACAAGAGTATTAACATGATTCCATTTCCTCCCAACATGGCAAGGCCTAAACACAACAAGTATAAGGGAGAGACTAATTAACATGACCATGTGAGATATTTTTGTGATCTAAGCATAGAGTACATGCACAAACCAACATACCTAATGAGGCTATTTCCATGAAGTCTAGGCGGAAATGCTATGGAGTGGTTCTCCAAACTCACACCCAAGGTGAAATCTTTTGAGGATTTGATACAATATTTTGTCCAACTTTACTCCTACAATATACAACATGATGTAACCATGATGGACTTGTGTAACACAAAACAAAGAACCGGTGGTGCAGGGGCACCAAGGACATTTAGTCAAGGCATGAAGACTATGAAGACCTTAAAGACATCTAAGGAGGACCAAAGGAAGGGCATGTACAATCCAAGTTAGGGGATCAATTGGAAAGTCCTAGAACCTATAATGGTTCTCAATTGATGTAGTGAATTCATTAAACTTGGGAAGTTCTAAAAGGACTTAATTATATCCTTGAAAGGATCAAATGATTGTAAAAATGGACCATTAGTGTCCAAGGGTGTCTTTGGGTAGTTTAGGGTTATATGAGTATTGGAATTAAGTCTCCTAAGTATTGGAAAAACTTTGGAGTTCTTAAAAATCCAATTAATAAGGTTTTTAAAGCATTTTCATAGTTTAAAAATTCAAATATTTGAAAATAAACGATTAGAATGTCTTTTAGAGGGAATTAGGAATTTAGTATTTTTTTAGAATAAACTAAAATCCCAACTAATAGAAGTTGGTTGTTATGGTTATGGAGAGTCTATATATATGTGTCTGGTCAAGCCATTGTAGAGGGCAGTGGTATTCTGGAGTGTACGGACAACAAATGAACAATTAAATAAAAACATAATTTCTCTCATTTTTGGGTGTTTTGATGTGTGAATACATGTGAATTTGGTTTGAAGGCATTCACAAAAGATCCAATAAATATTAGAAGGTATCATTGCAGAGTTTTGGATGTTTTAAGAACTATTTTAAATGACTGTCTTTTGAAAACAGCGTATACCACTATATTGTATAGTTTCATTTATTATTTTGAGTTAGTTTCTTGAGCATAGACCATTCCATGGAATCAAAGGCCTAGAATCCATGGAATGAGACTTAGTTAATAGTGTATTATAGCTTCCTAACAGTGCATATGTAGAGGTAATAAGAAAGAGTGATCACAGTTTGGAGAAAGGGTAAAAGTTCAGAAATGAGGGTTGCAGAAAATATAGTCTGATGCGAGGGCCATATCTTTGGATTGAACTGTTGGATCTTCATGTTCTTTGGACAGAATGAAGAAAACCTAATTACACACAAAATCACTGAAGGGATTGATGAAATTTGATCTGGTTAAAAATTTATTAACGACTGTTGACAAGTCTATCTAGAGGGCAGCAAGGTGGTGTATTTTGGCTTATTTGTTTTATAAGACTGAGTTAATGAATGAAAATGATATGAGAGGTTGTAGATTGTTATGAGTGGTTGTTCCAAGGTTGTTTTGAGTTAGTTTTTGGGTATTACAAGTATCTTTGGTTTTTCTAAGCAAAGAACAAGAGTTTAGGCAGATTGCTCAATTCTGGAGTGTTGGGTGTTGTTGTAAACCCATTAACCATATGAATCCTTTATAATCCAGTATAAATAGA
>MU226293.1:147237-193828 GCA_018584345.1 Thuja plicata
AATGAGACTTATTTAATAGTGTATTATAGCTTCCTAATAGTGCATATGCAGAGGTAATAAGAAAGAGTGATCACAGTTTGGAGAAAGGGTAAAAGTTCAGAAATGAGGGTTGCAGAAAATACAGTCTGATGCGAGGGCCATATATTTGGATTGAACCATTGGATCTTCACGTGCATTAGAAAGAATGAAGAAAAACTAATTATGCACAAACTCACCAAAGGGATTGAGGAAATTTGTCTGGTTAAAAAGTTATTAATGACTGTTCACAAGTCTATCCAGAGGGCAGCAAGGTGGTGTATTTTGGCTTATTTGTTTTATAAGATTGATTTAATGAATGAAAATGATATGAGAGGTTGTAGATTGTTATGAGTGGTTGTTCCAAGGTTTTTTTGAGTTATTTTTTTTGTATTACAAGTATCTTTAGTTTTTCTAAGCAAAGAACAAGAGTTTAGGCAGATTGCTCAATTCTGGAGTGTTGGGTGTTGTTGTAAACCCATTAACCATATGAATCCTTTATAATCCAGTATAAATAGACCTATTCTATCATTGTTTGTCATTGGGGGGAGTGAAATCATAATTGGAGTCTCTTGGAGTACTTGGTGGGTTCTTGAAGCATAGTTGAAGCATTGAGTTTCTTGGGATGATTCATTTCACTTATTGAAAACCTTGTCCACCACCCTTACTGTCTGCATCAACCGGTGAATCCTTTACACACTTTTTACAAAGGTGGAGTAAAATCTTTGCAAGGTATTCAAGAGTTATTCCTGAATTGGAAAAGATGGAAATATTCATTAATAACTTGATACCTAAATTAAACTATTCTTTTAAAACGCAAGATTCACCTAGCTTTGATAGGATGATTAAAAATGCCATCCGTATTGAAGAGATCATGGTTAAGAAAGGAGAAACCACTCTTCAAAGTGATAATAAATCTACCAACTATAACAACAAGCCTAAGTGGTGGAAACAAAATAAGAATGTTGTTATTGATGGAGTCATAGATGCATCTAATGCTAATCCTAAACCAACAGTGTTTAATCTAACGAATAGCATGCAAGAAAATAAGGAAGATAATGTAAAAACTACAATACCTAAAGAAAACAATGACAACAACAAGATTAGACCATGGACTTCTAAACCTCAACGAACATTCACTCTTTTGGGTGAGCCTCTTGAGACAATTTTCAAGACACTCTTGGATAACAAAGTTCTTACAATTCCCAATTCAAAACCATGGGAACCAGAGGTTAAACCAAAATGGTAGGATGATAATTCTTATTGTGTATTCCACAAGAACAAAGGACATAAGACCAATAATTGTGTGAAGCTTAAACATGTTATACAAGACCTTATTGAAGGAGGTAAAATCAAAGTGGAGGGACACACCACTAATGAAGACCATATGACATTCAACAAACCATTACCTAATTACAAGAAAGGGGAAGCATCTAAAGGAAAAGGAAAAAAAGTAAATTATGCCTACTCCAATAAAAATAATGTGATCAACATGTTGCACATTAAATTAAAATCAATCAATGTGATCACTATTAAAGGTGCTAAAGACACATCTTAACAATCAAATGTAGTGACTCGAAGTCAAGCACAAGTTACAATCAAAGGACCTAGTTCCTCATCAAAACCACCAACATCTTCCAAGGTACCTATTGTCACTATTTCCAAACCAGCAACAACAAGACAAATAGTTACCATTCCTGTAGAAAACTATAACTTGGTGGATCAATTGCAAAGAACCTCTACTCAAATTTTTATCTTTGAGTTACTCAAAATCTCCTCAGTGCATAGGGAAGTCCTTGAACAAGCCCTACATTCTACAAATGTTCCAAAAGACATTGATATAGACAAGTTCCAAGCAATGGTAAATCATATCTCAACACCACACTATCTCTCTTTTTCAGAAGAAGATGAAAAATCATTGACACATCCGCATAACCAATCTCTACACATTAAAGTCCTAATTCACAAATATTGTGTTAGACATGTATTGATAGATGGAGGTGTAGGGTTGAACATTTGTACTCTCAATCTGATAAATAATTTGGGTCTTTCAAAACAAACTATTGATTCAAGAAGTAAGATAACTATCAAAGCTTATGATGAAGAAGAAAGATCCTCTAAAGGCCTCATTGTTCTACCAATCAGAATAGGACCAATTGAAAGAAATGTGATTTGTCAAGTTCTATATCTACCCTTGGCTTACAACATACTATTAGGGAGACCTTGGATCCATAAAATGCAAGAAGTACCATCTACTTACCACCAATGTATAAAAATTCCCACATAATGGGGTGGAAGTAACAATTCCTATAGATGTCAGTTATACTTACAACAATTTCAAAGAAGATAGTATGGTTCCTCATAACAAGGAAGTTCCAAAAGAAACTCTACCTAAAAATACTAAAGACATGGTTATGAGAAGCTTTGGAAAGACAATATTACTTGAAGAAACTAGTATGGGAGAATACAAGCTAGACATGACCTCATCATTGACAAAAGTTCCAGTGTCTCCAAGATCTTATGGGAAACCTTCTTCATCTATCACACCTGCTACATCTAAAGAATCAGAAATTCACAAAGAAACTGGTATGGTTAAAGCATCTACTTCTCAAGAGGATGAAAAATAAGAAAAATAATTCTTGGCTTGGCTTTACAAAGGAGAACCAAAAGAAAATGAGGTAAAACATGTGGAGATATCCCCAGAAAAGTATGGTAAAGGATATGAACTTCTCAAACAAATGTGATATAAAGGGAAGGGACCTTTAGGAGATAAAGGAAAAGGACTTGTTGAACCTATACACATGGAATTCAAAAATACTAAAGACAAAATAGGACTATGTTTCAATAATAAATCTAAAAACCCTCCTTCAAGAGATGGTCCAATATTTGATGAAGGAAGTGATGAAGAAGAAGAAACAAAACTTGAACAATGGACCTATGAGAGATTATTTCATATTGGTATAGAGTATCCTGAATATCAAGGATAAATATATGTACCTAGCTTTGAAATACAACAAGACACTCATGTTCCTTTATTGCCACAAGATACTATTCAAGAAGTAGACGAAACAACAGAAGACTCTCCAAAAGTCCCATTGATAGAAACAACTCCTGAAGAAATACCCCAACAACAATATTTACATCCTAACCGGGGGTAGTTTTTCACAATCTCACATGTCCTAGATTTACCACACTTTTATCTACAAGTGGCTAATAGAGTACATCAGGTAACTATTGTTGTGTTTCTAAACAAATTAGATGATGAAATAATAGACTCACATGATTATGAATGGGATATCCTATCTGATTCTACCATGGATATTGAAGTAGATGTGATTCATAAATTGGCAACAATATTTCAAAGAGGAGAGAGTTCTAACATTTCCCCAAACATTGCTATTTATCCAGAATCAGATGAGATACCATTGCCTATAATTTTTGATGAGGAAACTGGTGTTTTACTAGGTCTAGAGGACATTATGAGATTACAAGCAATGAGTTCCATTTTGCTGAGAGAAGAAGAAGAAATCTCAACTGATGAGTCGCTAGAGTTAGGTCCGCATATTACTAAAAATGACCCTATCAATGATGATTTAACTCTTGATTATCTAAACACTGTAGAAGTTGACTTAATAGAACATGTCTTGACAATTAATAGTTTTAACGCTGACACAATGTTGTCCTTACCAAACTCTAATTCATTATCCTTGACAAAACTTGACCTAATTGATTCGACAAATTCAAATCCTTATCCTATCATGAAATTCCCTAATGACTACACTTTGGCCTGTTACCTAAATGCTTGTGAACCTTATCCTTCTTCCACCAATGCAATGAGCGTGAACATGTCAGAGGAGGGTATCAAGTTTCTTAGTCACAAATTGAAAAATAAAAAAGAAGAAAATAACTGATGGTGAAAACCACATTGTGGAAGTATCAAATTCTAAAAAAGTAAAAATAAAAGATGTATCTGATGGTGAAAACCTCCCAGAGGTGCCAAAAGATGGGATTCTTGATATCCTCCCTGAGCACTTTCAAGAAAGATCTTTAGTTTTGGTAGAACCAACACAACCAGTTAACTTGGGCATGAATGAAGTTCCTCAAATTGTTCACCTAGCACAATCCTTATCAGAAGAGGAGAAGACACATTTTACTGAGTTCCTAAAAGAGAAAATTATCAACTTTGCATGGTCTTACATAGATATGCCTGGACTAGATCCTGAGTTAATAATGCACCATTTATCTATAGCTCCTGGGATGAAACCTGTGAAAGAAAAACTAATAAAGATGCATCCTCATGTTGCATTACTGGTAAAAGAAAAGCTATTAAAATTACTGAAAGCTGGATTCATAAGAGTCATTGCTTACACAGGAATGGATTTCTAATGTAGTTCCAGTATCTAAAACAGATAAATCTATCAAGATTTGTACAGACTTTAGAGACTTTATTAAAGTATGTCCTAAAGATGATTTTCCACTGCCAAACATTAATATGATCATAGATCTAATAGCAGGCTATCAAATGTACTCACTCATGGATGGTTTCTTGGGCTATAACTAGGTTAAGATTGCTCCTAAAGACCAAGAGAAGACCGCATTGACATGCGCATGGGGAAATTTTTTTTGAAACATTATGCCATTTGGAATAAATAATGCAGGTGCTACATACCAAAGAGCTATGACAACCATATTCCATGATATGATACATAAAAACATGGAGGATTATGTGGACAATACCTTAGCAAAGTCAAGAACAAGGAATACTCATATTGAAGACTTGTGAAAGATATTAGATCACATGGAGCAATTTCAAATCAGGCTTAATCCAAAGAAGTGTGCCTTTGGAGTTCAATCAGGAAAGCTACTAGGGTTTATAGTATCAGCAAAAGGAATTGAGGCTAACCCTACAAAAGTCAAAGCTATACTAGAAATGTCACCTCCGCACAACATTAGTCAAATGAGAACATTACAAGGAAGACTCTAGTCAATCAGGAGATTTATGTCACAAATTGAAGATAAAGCACAACCTTTTACTAAATTGCTACATAAGAGTGTTACCTTCAAATGGGACAAACATTGTGAAAATAACTTCAAAGAACTAAAAGAGTACTTGGACTACTCCTCCTATTCTCATGGCACCCATTCATGGAAATCCATTACTCCTATACATTTTAGCTATGGCTACATCACTGGGAGTATTTCTAGATCAAGAAGATGGAACCAAAAAGGAAAGATCAATTTACTATATCAGTCAAACACTAGTATCTTATGAACTCAATTACAACATAATTGAAAAGGCTTGCTTAGCACTTGTCTTTGCATCATAGAAATTAAGACATTATATGTTGTCACACATAGTAAATCTCATTGCAAAGATAGATCCTCTGAAATACCTCTTAAACAAGACAACATTAATACGAAGGCTAGCAAAGTGGGTCCTGATTCTGAGCGAATTTGATATTGAGTATGTGGATAGAATGGATATTAAAGGAAAATTCCTTGCAAATCAATTAGTTAATTTACCCTTGCAAGATGATGCACCTCTGATAATTGAATCTCCTGATGAAAGAATAATTCATTTAACTGAGCATCCATGGAAGATGTACTTTGATGGTTCTTTCATGCAACAAGGCTCTAGAGAAGGAGTTCTCTTCATCACTCCTCAAGGCTACAAAATAACCAAGGCATACAAATTAATGTTTTCGTGCACCAATAATATTTCTCAATATTAAGCATTAGTGAATGGTCTTAAATTGGCTATGGAATGGAAGATCATAGAGTTACATGTGTATGGTGAATCTGAGCTTATTATTAACCAAGTAAATGGAGACTATCAAACTAAATATGAGAAGCTGATGCCTTATAAACAACTGGTTGAAGAGTTGAAAAAGTACTTTGTCTTCATCACATTCCAGCAAATACCAAGAAAATAAAATAAAATTGTAGATGCTATGGCTACACTGGCATCCATGTTGCAACTAGAAGAACATCAGTTCTGCTATGACTTCTTGGTGGAAGAACTATCCTATCTAGCTTTTGATACCCTTGAGTACCAAATAATTTGTTCTTTGAACGCCCAAAACCAATCCCAATACGCCAAACTCATTACCTATCTAACTGACCAAAATCTACCCGATGGTTTATCAAGGAATGAAAAATGAGCCTTAATTAGGAAAGCATCATGTTATGTCCTCATAACTAATAAATTATATAGATGAGGTCTCAATGATACACTTCTTAAGTGTTTAGAACAAGAAGAGTCAAATCGCACATTAAAATAAGTCCATGAAGGTGTATGTGGATCACACTCAAATGGCTTTTCACTCGCTAAAAAAATGCTAAGAGTTGGCTATTATTGGCCCACGATGGAAAAATATGTTGTTCTATTTTCAAAAACATGTCACAAATGCCAAGCACATAGAAATTTCATCCATGCTCCTGCTAGAGAACTCATACCATTCATAACACATTGGCCATTTCAGCAATGGGCCTTTGATTTGTTTGGACAAATATATCCTAATTCTTTAAGTGGACACAAATACATCATTACGACCACTGAGTATTTCACTAAGTGGTTCAAAGTCATGTTGCTGATTAAAGCCACTAACAAATAGGTGGCTATGTTTATCTTGAGCTACATTAGTTTTAGGTATGAGATATGCTCTGCAATTGTAACAGACAATGGGGGCCAACTTGAAAACCAAGACATCAAAGACCTTTGCACACAGTTTCACATTACTCAGAATTTTTCTTCAATCTATTATCCTCAAGGTAATGGACAAGCTGAGGCATCTAAGAAGAATATTCTCAAGATTCGACATAGAATGGTGAGTAAGTCTGGCAAAGAATGGCATTTGCAATTAAATCTGGCACTTTGGGCCTACAGAACAAGTATTAGAACACCAACTAGTTCCATGCCATTCACTTTAGTCTATGGCACTAAGGTAGTATTACCTATTGAGTTTGAAATCCCATCTTTGCGAGTATCTTAACAAGGTCTTGTTACTAACAAACAATACTGCATTAATAGGGTGAATTCATTAGACTTACTTGATGAGCGCAGACAGCAAGCGTTCGATCATCTGAAAGTGTACCAAAAATACATGTCAAAAGGGTACAATAAAAAGGTCAAACCATGACACTTTCAAGTGGGGGATCTCATTCTCAAAGAGAATCCTAAGAACTAGCCAAACAAAGAATAGAAAGGAAAGTTTGAGCCCAACTGGCTGGGACCTTATGTCATTACTGCAACTTTTGGGACTAAAGCATATCAGTTAGCTATGCCTAATGGAGATATTCTCCCTAATCCCATTAATAATCTACATTTAAAGTGGTTCTACACTTGATATCTGGCTAGCAGATCCTGTGCAGTGAAAATCTCAGAAAATACCAAAAAAATCATAAAAATGATCCTAAAGAAATCCAAAAATTAGTGGAAAAAGTCCTGAAAAAAGGTATCCTTGGTGAAAACCTGGCAAACAAGCATCTTGATACTCCAAAAATAAATAAAATAAAATAAATTTGAAAAAGAGAAAAGTGCCTTGATGAGAACCTGGCAAACAGGCATCTTAGTAGCAAAAATAAAAAGCTTTGTTGAGTGGTGAAAACCTGGCAAACAGGCGTCACTCAAACTCTGAGCTCTATCTATCAATGCACTGATGACACTAAACCTTCATACTTGCACCTGTGCTATTTGGTGACTCTGATTCCATACAAATGTCCTATCCTTGCTTGGGATTTGTCTGCATTTGCATCTTAGGAATAGTCATTCTCGACTGGGGGCATCTTTGCTAGCATGGTTAGTTTGTGTCTACTAGGTTGTCCTAGGTTCTTGTCTAGGATGGTTTGCATCTCAAAAATAGTATTTCTCAATACTTGCACCTAAACATCGCTATCACAAACAAAGGTGTTTCTTCAACACCACCTTCCTGTAACAAACATCACACTAGTGTTTCTCAACACTTTAATCAAGCACTTTAAATGACCTAGTGTTTTTTAACACTTTAATAAAAAATTAACTAGTGTTTCTCAACACTTTAATCAACCAGTGTTCCTAAACACTACATTGGATTTCAATTGCTGACAAATTTGATCTCATATACTCAGACATGAAAACATATTTCTTAAATTCCAAATTCTGATTGATTGCGCTTGAAAAATGAATCTATAGTATTTCTCAATACTACTTAAATGCATAGTCTAATCTTTGTTTGATTATGACTCTTTAATGTTCCCATGATGTTTCATACTAGGGGCATCTAAGCAGTTATAAATTTTCTTTGATTGATTATCAATTGGTGATTTTTATGTCTTTCGAGTTACTCCATGACGTCTGTTCAAAGACAAAGAGTCGCAAGGATAGGGGGCATAACATTTTCTTGGTTTTCTACGTATGGTGATTGTTCCAAATGATCCTATAAATTTCACCTAAGTTGGATGTTTATGGTAAGGGCTTCCAACATGAGTGGATAGCCACATATATCTTGATCTTTGTTATGTGTAAACTACGGGGAGGTTGAAATAATGTTTCTTGTTTGTTTTCTAAATTAGATTCTTACTAAGGTGTATGAAACATGATGTACCCAAGGATATGAATTTTCAAGGTCATTGTAGGTCACATATCTTACATTACACTTGAATAGAAACTGATTCTTAAAAATCAAAAGGAGAAACTAACTTGTCATCCTTGCTTCTATGCCCTGATGCCTAAGTTTATTTCTAATTTTGCATCCAATACCCATAGTATTCATACTTTCATGATACCCATGGGTATTAGTGACAGTTGTACTATCAGGTGATGTTCGTTAAAAAAATGCCCAATGATGATAAAATGCTACAATATATACAAAACAGTGATAGTCCTAAGATTCTGCATGTAGATGCATTTAGAGATTGCATGATTCATTTGAAAGAAAATCATAAAGGAATTGAGCTTAAAATAATTTCTTGATTCATTCGAAATCCAAGTTAATTACATAATCAATATTATTGATATTAATGTCATTGCATATCCATGACATATATTCTATATTCATACATGAGGAAAGAGAAAAGAAAAAAACAAAGCATTAAAGAATTGCATTTATTTCTACATCCTAAGTGCATCCATACATTTATTTACATAAAAAAAATCTCAAAAAAATAGATTTTCATATTCACATAACATCATTTGAAACATGTTTATATCAGTAAAAACTCACAAAGCATAAATGATGTCATCACATATCTAATCTAACTCATCATGAGATCAAGATCATAAATCAAATGTGCATCAAATCTAATAATCTATCAAAGAAAAAGAACCCATGAACATATCAGGAACAACTATCTCAGATATATCAGATATGGAACAAATCAAAAATGTGGAAATTGTCTACAAAAGAGTATCAAAGTATCAAGTGAATCAGATATACATGTATAAATTTAATTGTACAAAAGAATGATCTCAGAAGGATCAAGATATACAATACGATATCATAAATATGACATAATGCAGTATCAGGTATGGCTTCCACCCTCTCCCTGATCTGGAGGAGGAGGAGGTGGTACAAATGGAGCTGGTGGAGGAATGACTCGCTCATACTACTAAGCCATCTGGGAATACAAAGATGATTGCTAAACCTCTAGCACCGTATCATGATATAAACCTGAATAATATGTTTCTCTCTATCCCTGATGAGTAGCTACCCAAGCTTGGGTATCTCTCTCTACCCTAATAATGTCCAATTGTTTGTCCCTCTCTACTCTAAGCCGATCAAGTTGGGTATCTCTGTCAGATATAAGTCACTCAAGTTGTGCATCCATGTCAGCAAGAAGGCCTCTAAAGTAGTGATCCTAGCTATGAGCTTCTCACACTCACACTCACACTATGTCAATGCATCACCATCTCTACCTAATGAGCATCTACCTGTGTCTTATCCAGAAGGCCTATCCTGTGACCTATCCTGCTGACGTTGTTGCTATTGTTGCTGATCTCTGGTGAATAGTGGACCTGGATCCCTCTAGGGAGAAACAAATATCAGATGATTCTACCTCCCACTGTCATTGTCTCCCTCTCTACCTCCCATAGCACCTCCACCCCTATCATCTACATCATCTTGATCATCTGGACCATGTCCTCTATCAAGAGGAGGACGCCTCCCATCTTGTCTCCCCCATCCCTACCACCGTCCCTGCCACCCACACCTCCTCTCTCTCTCTGAGCTCCCCCTCTACCTCTGACAAGATGATCATCAATGGGATAATAGTCCAAAGGATGCTCAATATGTGGTACTACCTCCTCAGGCATTGTAAACCATGGAAATGGATACTATAACATCTACACATGATAACCATCTGAGCGACCTACATCTGCTACCTCTGGCTGAAGATCCCATGGAACTACAACCATATCTCTGATTGCCCATTGTGAAGTCTCATATACCAACTATGGACCCCCACGGTGGTGCCTCATCACGGTTGTGGGCATAAACAGATATATCTTGGCACATGCACTGCATGTGGTCATACTGCCTCAAAACCTTTGTGACCAAGAATCTCGCAACAATATATCTGGTCCTACCAATCAAGTATCTACTCTGAAACAATATGGCATCTGTCGCCTATTAGAGAGACACTCCTCGCAATCAAGGTATGGTTTCCAAACTACTACTATCATATCATCAAGAAAATGGTGCCAATAATCTACCTTGCCTAGATGGGGCTGTTGAATCCAACCAAAGTACATGTAAACATAAGGCTACTGATCTAGCCATTGCCTATCAACTATCAGCCATGTAACTGGGATGTGCTCCCAGGGCCAGATTTGAAGTACAAGAATACCAATAGTCATACTTTGAGAATACTAATACATGATCTCGTGCAACTCCCTATAGATGTGAGAAAGTATGCAACTACCCCATGCAAATCTTCGAAAATAAAAAATCATCTTCTCTAGCATGTCTACCCAACCAACCATAAACCCATGTTTTCCTCGGTTAGGCATCAAGACACCTCCAATAAAACTAGCCAAGTATACAAGAAGATAACTGTAGTGATTGAAAATATAGTCCCATACAAGGTAACAACAAGAAATATTATCATCTCCAAAGAAACGTCACATTGTGGCAATAGCTGAAATAAAAATGGAATCAAACTACACCTCTCGACCCATCACAGGAACTCTAAGTATATGCCACACATCCTCAAGTGTGACAGTCATCTCACCAGTTCAGAGATGGAAGGTGTTGTGCTTAGAATGCCACCTCTCGGCCAGAGCAGTCAACAACCCTCGATTTACCTTAATGTTGGGTAAATCTCTCAAAGATAATAATCCCACACACGCAACTAACTCTACCTCGTCACCAGTCAAAGATCTCGACAATGAAAGGACACGACCAGGGCACGGTCCTCCAAATGAGATGACCTCAAAAAGAACCTTTTAAAAAGATAGAAATCATAGAAACATTCAAACCAGTACTCTATCTTAGGAAACTAAGCAAAAACATAATCAGCCAAGTGTTTTTGGTCATCATACGCAGAAAAATAGTCAAAATTGGAAGAATACTAAGTCAAAAACTAGAAATAACTCTACTTTTACAAGGTGTGATCCCTTTTACAGGATACAATCCATGATTCCTAGCATGTGATGGGGAATCTAGGAAGCGACTCTATTTTTACAGGATGCGACACAGGATTCCACGTGTGACCCTGTTTCAACAGGGTGCGAAACTCTTGAAAATCCTATCCATAACTACAACAGCGAGGCAAAACCACAAAATGGGGTGCGATCCTGAAAATATTGGATACAACCTAGGATTTATGGGAAAAATAGGGTGTGAATCACAATTCACCAGATGTGACTCTAAATGTGGGAAGCGACTCAGAAAGAAAATGCTCATAACTTCTATCAACATGCACAAAAATAGAAACTAAAAACTTGGAAAGGTAGGTTTTTGAGTACTTACTAGAGGTGCGTAGTCAGTTGGATATTGATGTCAACAGTCAAGCTCAAAATGATTTTTATGCATGGGGAACACCATCTTCTCTATAGAGCTCTCTGAATTACCAAGGATAAAAGTGAAAATGAATCGGTAAAAAATGAAACTCATTTTGTTCTCCTTCTGATCAATCAGAAATGAAATCAAATGCACAGACAATGTTCTACATAGCATAGTGAAAATTTTATGACAGTTACCAAAAATGCAGAATTTCTTCATATGTTCTGACAATGATTTGCAGGCTTTATGCAATCAATTTTTCAGGTTCTATATCATCCAATCGCACATTATTCATCAAACATATTGGTTTGATATCATTTTATCAGACTCAGAACTCACATTTTCATGTGATTAACTTGGTAAAATTATGTTTTCTCTTAACACACCTTCATTTCTCCACTTCTTCTAAATTGATTCTTTCTTGATTCAATCGATCAATTCAAGTGATACATCATTCTAAAGAGGGATTTATTCTTTGTTTCCATAGATTTTGTTCCCGAGGGGGCATGATCACACTTAAATCAATCAAATTCTTGCTCAAAAAAATATTAAAACGAATTTGTCATCAAAAAACTAAAGGCATGACAGTTCCTTGACTAAGTCAGGACTGTTGGATTGAAGGCTTCAATTCTCACAAGATGGATATCTTATGTCTACTTTTCTTAGATTCTTATTTAGCTCGTGGCAGCTTTGTACTGACCTTCATTCATTCAAGTTTAGAATCAGTATTATCGATTCTCAGACGACAACCAAGTTCAGAATTGGTATCTGTAAGATATTTTCTTATTGACCTTTGTTCGATCAAGTTCAAAGTCAATTCTATCAGTTTAGTTCAATCAAGTGTGAGACTGATCTCATCAGACATTTCGTTTAATCAAGTGCAAAATTCTCAAACTTTCTGAAGTCAACATCAAAACTTTCTTTGAATCAATGCGCTACTTGCACATCTATTCAAAGAGGGGAAAATGTAACCACCATATTTTTGTATGCTCTAACCATATACCCTATTTTCCCTAAGTGTGATCATACCCCTAATTATGTCAAGACAATTCTTCAATTTATTGGCATAATTCTTTAAATCAAATTTAATCTCCTAAGTGATTTAATCACTAAATCAAATTAATTTCCTTAGCCAATTAAACCAAAACAAATCAAAAAATGGCTAAAGTAATTAATAAAAGGAATTAAATAAATCCTAAATTACATTTCCATTTGAAAAATGAGAAAGTTAATTCCCTAACCAATGGGAGTTAAATCACTTGGATCACCTCACATGGATCACCAATCAATCTCCACCTCTCTTCCACTTTCAACCCTAACCTCTCATTCACCAAATTCTTCTATAAATAGAATGAATTTTAAGCTCAATGGGCCCCTAATCTTAGAAGTAAACTTTTTCTATAAGTATTGATAGACATATTCATGCATTATAGCTTAAATCTTCATTTGTATTGTTATAATCTTCAATTTTAGAACTTAAAATGAACATTTCTTGAGCATATAGGCTAGTTTCATTTGAATCTTCCATTCTAAGTTGTATATATCACTCATAAATGCATAATCTAAGGGAAATTATAGAATTATTCACACTCCTCTTAGATAGGAAGCAATAAGTTGGTTTTAGTGATTGATTTGTTTGCTTATTCCTTGTTTTCACCAATATAATGACTTATTGAAGTGTTGTGTTGCAGACAATAGGGAAATAATCATAGAGGTAACTTCAGAGGAAGAAGACCACCATTTAGAGGGAGATCTCAAGGAAGAGGCATTATAAGGTGCTGTAATTGCAACCAAGAGGGACACATATCCAGTAGCTGTCTAGACAAAATAAGCACAAGTAGTTTTGGGGAAAGAAGAAACACCATAGTTCATGATAATTCTGACTGTCAGAGTGTTGCCACATTTAGGAGTATAAATTATCATAATTCTTATGGTTACCCTAAGAGAGGAGAGAATATTATGATTAGGATGACTCTCTTGAAGATGCCAATTAAACAAGAACCCCCTCAAAGAAAGTCCATTTTCAGGACCACGTGCAAATATAATGGGAAATTCTATAAAGTCTTAATAGATTCAGGATCAATGGAGAACTTTGTGTCCATGGAGATGGTAGAGAAGCTTAAATTGAAGAGGATACCACATCCCTATCCCTAAAAGGTATCATGGCTGACTCAAGGACAACAAGTTATTGTGGAAGATCAAGCTTGGCTAGAGTTCCAAATAGGGACCTACAAGGACAAGTTGTTGTTTAACATAGCTAGGATGGATGCTTTTCATCTATTGTTTTGGAGGCCTTGGAAATATGACCTCCAATCTTACCATGATGGAGTGAGAAAAACATATACCATAGTCAAATATGGGAAGACCATTGAGTTGCTACCTTTGGTTGAAAATGAAGAAGAATCCAAGCCCAAGGAGGATAAAGTGATGTTGATGGAGAGAAATGAGTTCTTGAAGGAAGTAAAATAAGAAGGATTATGTTTTGCATTGATCTCAATTCCTAAGGCAAAAGTTGCAGTTAATGATGCTGATAGAAGAAAAAATAGAGAACAGTTGGTTCCATACGAAGTCCAGGATCTTCTAGAAAAATACAAAGGGGCCATTTCTCAAGGTGTGCCTAAATCACTTTCTTCTATCAGAGATATAAGTCACTACATTGATTTGATCCTTGGAGAAAAATTACCAAATAAAGATTCACATAATCTTACCCCATAACAAAATTATGATATGTCTATACAAATTGCAAAATTGCTTGATTCAAGGATCATTGGAAAGGGTCCCAGTCCAGGTGTAGTACCAAAAATCCTTGCACCAAATAAGGAAGGCACTTGGAGGCTCTGTACAGATTCAAGGGCTATTAACAATATTACAATCAGGTATTGGTTCCCAATTCCTAGAATAGAAGATCTTTTGGATTGTTTAGGGTCCTAAGTATTTTTCAAAGATTAATCATAAGAGTGGGTACCATCAGATTAGAATAATGCATGGTGATGAATGGAAGAGTTATTTTAAATATAATGAGGGCTTATATGAATGGAATTTTATGCCTTTTATCTTATCATGTAAATCAGGTACATTTATGAGGTTAATGAATGAGGTTCTAAGTGAATTCATTGGGAAGTTTTTCATTATGTACCTAGATGATATATTGATATTCAGTAGGAAAAAGAGAGAGCACCTACAACACTTAGAGATGGTTTTGAGGAGGTTACATAAGGAGAAATTAATGATTAATTTGGACAAGTGTTTTTTCATGTAGGAGGAGATCATATACTTGGTATTTGTTATCTCATAGGGTGAACTCAAGATGGACCAAGACAAGGTAAAATCTATCCTAACCTGGCCCACACTTAGAAATTTGAATGATGTTAGAAGTTTTCATGGGCTTGCAACCATTTATAGGAAGGTCATAAGAGGGTTCAGTCATATTTGTGCACCTATGTTGAATACTATTAAGGGGGGTCAAAAAGGTAAGTTCATGCGGACACAAGTAGAAAATGAGCCTTTTGAAGTCCTCAAAAACAAAGTAGCAGAACAACCAGTACTAGCCCTACCAAATTTCAACAAAGTGTTCCAAGTAGACTATGATACTAGTCAGGTGGCCATAGGGGTTGTATTGAGTCAAAAGGGGAGACTGGTAGCCTTCTTTAGTGAGAAATTGAACAAAGATAAACAAAAGTACTCATCCTATGAACTTGAAATGTATGCGTTGGTTCAATCGCTGAAAAAAATAGAGACATTATCTGTTGGTCCCACTGAGAGGGGGGTGAATTAGAAAAATAAAAACTTAAACACTTAATACTGAACTCAATGATTCACTCGGTAATACTAAATATAGTAAATAACCAATTCACCAAATAACTCAATAACATAAGCAACAATACATCTCTTACATCTAAATCAATCATTCAAACTTAGAAACATCAGATTAACCATGTAAACATCATATTTAACTTAGCTGACACATGATTTAATGAGGAACCCCAATATGGGGAAAACCTCTGTGGGAATTGTAACCCATAATAAAAATGTACCCTTCTGAAGTACCCTCGGTTAAGAACTTATCTTGTTAAAGATTACAAACACATTTTCTAGATGTGAACCTATTAGGGGATTTACCTTAGATCTATTAAGATCTTCACCCTATTAGGAGTGGCCTTGTTAGAGGCATTTAAACGCTCTTTTGGAATGTTACCTAAGTCAAGGTTTTACAAATATGATGGTTAAATTCATTCGGTTAAGAGATTTCTCTGTTACAAATATTAATAAGCAACATTAAGCTTTCATATTTAAATATATCAACTACCTTTTCTTGTATCAAATCCTTTATGATTAATTGAATGCTGACATCATATACTCCATTTATCTCTTTTTCAGACTGTAGATACTTCAATCTATATTTCTCTATTCTTCTTGGTAAATGTGTTCTTCAGCTTCTTCTTCTTCTCTATTCAATTCGATAGCAGCATTACACTCTGTGTAATTATCATTCCTTAGATAGACATACGTTTGCCTCTTAATCTCCTTAATTATATTTTCCTTCATTTTCACTCAGTCGTTCGATTATCTTCTTCATATTTCTCAACTTGGTAAATCATTTCACTTTTACCTCAGAACTTGTAACTTTTCTTGGAACTTTCATAATTTTGCTTAATCGCTTGATCTTTTCCTTAGATCTTCTCATCAAATTTTCCCATTTGTAGATCTTGTAAAAAAATCCATCTAATTCATTTCCTCATCCAACTCATCATCGCTTCACATTAAATTCAATTTCATCATCATTTAATATTAGTATACTATACTCGGTAAAAATTGGTTTGCAACTCGGTAGCTGACTTCATTCACTACTCAGTGTCTAACTCATCTTCAGTGCTCGGTGCTTGGTAATTGTAACCAAATCACATAAGAGTCAACTGACTAGCTCAGTCTAGCTCAGTAAATTAACTCTTTTGGTCATAACTTTAATTCATTGTAGTTCTTAACTTGATCAATCAAATGTACCGATTTGATAACATCAAATATATAGTAGAAAAAAATTATATCATCATTACTTCATCATTGTCTGATCTATGTTTGTCACCCATTTAACTTCTCCTCTTAAGATATGGTAACATAATAAAAATCAATTAATCAATTTCTTGACATCAATGACAAAACAATAACTGATCTAACCATTTCTACAATCATGATACTCAGTATCACCCAGTCTTCATCATCTCCATCGGATATTCATCAGTTAATCAATAATCTCCCTCTTTTCCATTGATGACAACCACTATAATAGTGTTATAGAAATTGATGGTGGAAACTCTTAAATACATAATTGTACTCCCTCTGACTTGATATATCTATTTACACTTTGATATTTTTGATCTAAATCTCCCTCTTGGATAAATCTTCTATTTCTACAACATAAATTCTATTCTCCTTCATCAGTAAATATTAGCAATTCATTCTTCTCCCTCTTTGTTTAGGAAAAATGTCATCAATTCATTCTCTCCCTCTTTGACAACAATTCCAAAAAGTCACTCTCCTAAAAACTTGTTCTAGTAGAGGATTATACCTGACATGTACTCATAAAACATTCCATACAAAAATATTTTCACAACATTAGGAATCACCTAAAGTGTGTCATACTAACATCAATTTAGAAATAAATATTCTAATAAAATATAGAATTGATGCAGCATGCCTCATGCTCTTTAGTGAACATTGGATAGGGGAAGAACCCATAATTTACCTCTAAGATACTCAAAATCATCTTTAGGTAGTGGCTTTGTAAAGATATCATCTAGTTGTTCCTTTGAATTCACATATTCCAATTTCACATTTTTCTCTTGAACTTGCTCTCTCATGTAGTGATAATTGATAGAAATGTGCCCTGTCTTTGAATGCATAACTGGGTTCTTTGATATATTAATAGCACTTGTATTATCACAAAAAATATTAACCAGATCTATGATTTCTTCTTGCATACCTTCAAGTAATTTCTTAATCCATACTATGTTTGGACAATTTATAGGAGCATCAACATATTCAGCCTCGGCAGTAGACCGTGAAATACAAATTTGTTTCTTGCTCAGCTATCTAACCAATCTTTCACCTAGAAAGAATGCACCTCCACTAGTACTTTTTCTGTCATCAACATTTCCAGCCCAATCTGCATTTCTAGCCCAATCTGCATTAGTTTATACTTGCAGATCAAAAGTACCTCATTTTTTTGTATAATAATTCAAACTCTTCTATGCCTTTCAGGTATCTGAAAATTATTTTTACTGTATACATATGTGTTTCCTTCAGATTAGAGGAAAATATTGCAACAATTCCAACATAGTGTGCTATATCAGGTCTATTGTGAACAATATACTACAATTTACCAATCATGGATCAGAAAAGAGTATTATCCATCTCTTGTGTTTCATCATCTTTAGATAATTTACATCTAGTAACCATTGGTGTTCCGACTAGTTTGGAATATTCCATACCAAAAGTTTTAAGAATCTCTTTGTGTAGACCTTATGGCAAGATATGTTGTCAATTAGTGCCAAAACACTTAGTCATCAGAGTATTGACCGAGCCAGCAGCTTGAAGTGTAGCCTAAGTAGTGGGAGTGTCGACCAAGTAGACATTAGTAATCAATATTACCTGAGTGATCAATATTACCCAAGTACATAGTGTAGCCCCAGTGCCAAAGTTTACTATGTTTCCTGAGTAACAACATATTGCCCGAGTGCCAGTATAATTGCCTTAGCTTATATTGTTTGATATTAATTTATGTAATGGAAGTCAAATTATAGAGGCATATGATTTGGATAAGATATATATGTAAGTTACTTTTCTATCCAAATGTGTAAAGTCGTAAGAGCAGAAATAAGTATATATGCGAAAATGAAGTGGCAGATAGATTAAGAAGGCTAAAGCAGTATAAGGAAAAATAAAGACTCATCCATCACATTTAGGTGATTAGTTTTATATCAAAGGATCGCATTCATCAAATCAAAGTTGCATAGAATATCATCCACTAGTTCATCCTAACAAGTGCATCAGCAAAATCCTTTAACTAGGTGGACTTAACAGTCCTTCACAAATCTCCTAACAGAGTTGCATACTTTATTGTATTGTATAAATCCTTTCACAAGGTGGACCTAATAGTACTTATTGATCCTAATAGGGAAGGCCATTAGAAGTAGTCAATTGTAAGCTTTAACAGGCTAAATTTATACTGCAGTACTAAATCTTGTGGGTACCATCCCCACCCCAATTTTACTTTCTATTTGGAAGGTTTTTGGGTAAACAAATATTGTGTCAAGTGTTGTGGATGTTTATTACTTTTGTGTTTTATGCATGCAATCAGATTAGATAATCTAATAAAGGATTAAAGTGATAAAGTTTTATTGGTTTCTGATTCACCCCCACCCCCCCTCTTAGTCACTTAGCCTTAATATATTTCCAAAAATTGGTATCAGAGATAAAGGTTCTTTTAACAGAAGTTTAACATCTTGAGCAAAGATCAGAGGCAATTGAGATATGCAGACTATATAAAGTCATTGAAAATGAAAAGATAGATCTACAAGTGGCCTTGGATCAGATCAGAAAACTCAAGGAGAAGCTCTCTCTTTCCCTGAAAAGAAGAAAACATTTAGCAGTGAGGATGAATGATAAAAGTTGCATAGAAGAAAGAATTGAAGAGTTATGCAAAGAAAGAAGTTCTGAAGAACCAGGTGCAACCATTGAAGACCTACTTGCAAAGAATCTCAATTTACATCAATAAGTCAAAAATTTGAAGAGAGAACAAGAAATTTTGTCAGTCAGAATATGTGAAGTCATGGAACAAAAGAACAAAGATGAAAATGATAGAGATATGGAACAAGAAGATAAAAGATTGTTGAGTACAAGATTAGAAGAAAAAGAAAATGAAATCCATCACTTGTTACTTCAGCAAGTAGATGTGATAAATCAACTCAACAATTCAAATCAAGAATTTATCAATCTAAGGAGTACAAATGAAAGACTACAGAATGATCTCAATAACGAAAATAAAACCAATGAGAGTATGATGAATTCACAAGTGAGCATGGATTAGTTGACATAGAAATTCAAACATCAAGATTAGACATCAAATAAGTGTTGGAGCAATGGAAAGTCAAAGTTTAATGGTAAGTGCTACAATTACAACAAACATGGACATAGGGAAAGTGAATGCACTGAGAAACCTAAGTTTGAAGGAAAATGTTTCAAATGTAACAAACAAGGTCACAAGTCCTCCGAGTGTAGAACTAAGAAATGGAACCCTACTGAACAACTAGCTAAGGTGATTTTTGGTTGGGATTACAACACATGGTACATATGTTGTCATTGTGGTGAGTATGGACATATTGGTGCAAATTGTACAAAGACTCACCTCAGAAAATTAGATCCTACCAAGAGATGTTATATATGTAAACAACTCGGTCATCTAAGCAAGAATTGCATGAACAGGGTAAAAGTGGACACTGGTTTTGAGAAAGGAAAAGAAAATATTTATGAAATCAAAACTCAGATGAGTCAACAATGGGTAAGGAAATATCCTAAAAATTTAGATAAAAAAAATGAAGGATCGAATGGCACCCAAAGCAGTGAGTTGGGTGGATCTACTGTCTCCAAATAAATATGCAAGGAGACAACTGGAACTGTGCATACAAGACATCATTCATCAGTTCCCGACATGCTAGAAAGTCCAAATCAGCATATTGATGCACTAGGACACATTATGGTTTTAACCAAGTCAGGATTTTAGTTACATATGAGTTACATAGGCTTAACTGAGTTAATTCAGGTTGTATGGTTTCAAGGATGCAGAAGTTAGTTTTTTATAAGCTTCCAATTAAGCCTAGGAAAAATACCTAAGCTATGCCAGCTACTATGTACGGGGCATTTAATGAAAATATTTATGGTAAAAATTTGTCATAAATGGTGAAATCAAAGAGTTATTGTTTACCAAGTTTTACAGTTTGCATAGAGATTCAGAGCCTTAAGCGATTCCAGAGAGAATTTTTGTTTGATAGCTTCAATTGAAGTTCAATTTTATCAAACCTCCAAGCATTATGGCATCTACATCTAGCAAAAAGGTTAAGAAGGGATCTGAGAGGTTGGTGAGGAATGTCATCTATGAACCACCTAAGTTTAAGCTTCATACAATGATTTCAAAGGGTACTATTGATTAATGACATCTGAGCCTTTTATCATTGCACCATTCAACAACTAGGTACATAGGAAATTAATAAAGCATATGAGAAACTATGTGAAGATGGGAATTTGAATCCAGAACATAAACATCTTCAAGTCAAGGGTTTGAATCATATCATACATATGCCACAAAAATTCTAGATTAAGGAAATTAGGTTTGTTTTGAGCTGTGTTCACGACATGTATCTATGGCTAGAGAAACCAATGAAGATCACCAAGACAATGGTACACAGTGCTACTGGGTATCCTATGCTTGACAAGACAAAAGCTACCAAAACCCTACTCTGTGATGACCTAAATAAGAAGACTCTTGTCGAGTGGGATGGAAGAGGCATGACATTAAATGGAGTTATAAACATGGAATTGAAGTTTAGGATTCATGTAATTGCACACAAAATCTATAGTTCTATCCAAGAAAACAACATACCATGTGAGGCTGTGGACTTGGCATACAAAGTGGTCAAGAACAATCTTTCATTCAACCTTGTAGAGTTGCAACTCATCCAATTGAGAAAGAACATGGAATGTATTTAGAAATACAAGAAAAATCCATGTAAGTTTGGTTCACTTCTGGTCTACATATTCTTTTACATTTAGAAGTGTTTCCCTTCCAAAGGCACAGTTGTTTGGAAGAACGACAGACCCATAGTTTATCAAATAAATGATTTCATAGTAGAATTAGGAGACAAAATTGAGAGCATCATGGATGCATATTTTGAGAGTTTCAGAGAGAAGATGCAGAATAGATATAGGATCCCTAAATAATTGGTAGAAGTCTACAAGAATGATGTTTTATTCCTAGTTGATTGTGATAAAGTATACATTTAGGCAGTCAAACCTAGGGTTGCATGGGTGAAACCTCTTGCATATGAGGTTAAAACAAATGAGACAAAAGACATCATTGAGTCTCTTGTGAATGAGCCTGTTGACCCTAAAGCACCATAATTTGGTACCTATGAAGAAGCCAAGAGCATAACTTCATTGGAAATTGAAATTCCTAAGATCTTGAAAAGAGGAAAGAAGAGGTTAGAGAAGTTTGGAAATAAGTATGGCAAGACTTCAAACTCTCCTCCTTCTATCACAGAAAGTAAAGAAGATGAAATTAAGATAGAAGACGTTGAACCTGAAAAGGAAGAGGAAGAGATAGAAGCAGAACCTCCTAACAAAAGAGGAAGGTATCCCCAAAGAAGAAAAAGATCTCTACCCCTGTCATCACTACAAGGAGATCTAGGAGAAAATTGATAATTCCTAAAGAAGAAGATGTAGAAGAAGATACAGTCATATTCAAGAAGCCTCCACCTACCTTTGAGCAGAAGATTAAAGAATTGAAAGAAGGTATTGGTATGGGATCTCTCAAATCATTGAAGTATACTACTTGACCCAAGAATGAACCAAAAATGATTAAGGATGCAGTTGTAGAGAAAATTCCAAGATGGAAGTATGATCCATCTGAATTCAAAAATCATAGGGCTGAACATCTATTCAAAGCAATATCTATTCTCTGGAGCAATGCAGTTAGAACAGAAAATGATATTAGGGAACAGACCTTGAAGCAAGTCATGTCATCTATGACTAATAAAGAGGTCAAAGAGGCCATGACCAAGTATGAGAGTAATCACACTCCAAGGTTCAGGGATTTTCAAATCTTAATAAAGAGAATACAGCATGTTGTGAAAGCAACAAAAAAGATATGGAAGATAGTTCTTGAAATCAAGGAAGAAGATGAGCTAGAGGAACAGAGTACAAACCCTCTTGTACAAGATAAAGAAGAAGAGTTACCTGAGGTTTAGACCATTGAAGAATACAATGCTAAATAGATAGCAGTAGAAGTGATGGCATCACTGCCCCAATCACCTACTTAGAATATCCTATCTCCGATCAAGGAAAAGATAACAGAGTCTGTTAGCTCTTTTTCTTGCACCACGACCTTAAGATGATAGTATACTGATTATACTTGAATGCAAACTCTCTTTTGACAAGAGAAAGGCTAATTTATGAGGTATTTGATAACACTTGGGATAGCTATTATCACCTCCTTCATTTTTGAGTTCCACTGACTCAGGTAGGTATTACCTATTAGAAGATTAATAATTCTTCAGTCAATATGTTTGGTGGACTAGTTCGTTCATTGGTTAGTTACTTCAGACCTCACTGTAACAACTTATAAAATACCTTGAAGATTGTAATGATTAATTTTAAATAGAGTACTATAAGCCAGGCCATGGTCTTGATAACATAAACCAATGAGACAAGAATTTTCATTCTTCTTCCTTTTGATTTTAGGAGGGACAACCTAATGATTCTCTCTACAAGGAATCAAAAAAATCCAACTATAAACTCTATGAGTACAATTAATCTTAAATATATGCTCTGAAAGTAATTATTTTAAATAGTCTTAAATATTTGGATGATAATGAATCACTTGACAAATTCTAGACCAGTGCCTATCCTTGGGCAATAGAGTCAAAAGATATAAATCCACAGAGATATATAAACAAGAATAATATAGGATGCCTTACAACCTACATACAACTTAGATAAAGTTCCTTGCAAACTATCCTGTCACTTCTACAATATTGTATCATATCCTCAATCACTGATGTACTCTCTGAAACTACTCACAAAATTTAATTCTCCCCTTAGAAGAAACTTGCAAATAATTAGATAGCTACCTTATAGCCAATATGTTTAACATGTCTTACAAATTAAACATAAAAGAGTACATGCAATAAGTAAAGAGACAACAATAATGTCGAATAAAGTTGCACTGTATTTTTATTTATATATTTCTGCTTCAAATACGTATAAAGGCTAAAAGCTCAAAAAACATAGACTGAAATCTAGAAGTCTGTCTTAAAATTATATTTCATCCCTCTTAAAAATATTACAATTTGATCTATTTATAGGTTCTAACCATCTTGGAACCCTTAAAACAAGGACGCAACAAGCTTTAGATGGTTGTAAAAACCTAACCCTAAAACTTAGGAAAAGACAAAAAGTAAGAATGCACCAAGCAGTTGAAAGACAAAATACAGGAATGAAATCTGATATGTTCTTTGTCTTCATGTGATCTTTGACATCTCTGGTTGTGCATCTTGAGGATAGTCCCTGATTTGACTTTTGGTGATGACTAACCTATTTTCCTTCCAAAAAATCTGAACTGGATACTCTGACATTCCTTTATTCCTCATCAATGATATCTAAATCTACTGCTACTGGTCCCTTCTTTTTGGGCTTTGTCAGATTGTCCTAGGCAGTCACATCCTCTTCTTTCGGCCATTCAAAATTCTGGATATTCTCCAACTGGGACTTTTGCCTTTCCTATCTAGCATCTCTTATGCTCTTAACATCAGATATGAATTTATTACAATCTGACTCTTCTTTAAATGCCTCATCAATTAGTGCATTGAATCTTTCCATATCTAATTCTCCCTTACCTGATATATAAATGTCTTTATTTGGGAGTATATTGTCAAAATCTGATAACCATAACCCTAATGGTTTTATTTGATCATCCTATGTCCTAATAGGTGGCACAAATCTATTATACCCTGATCCAAACATTTTTAACTTAGCATCTACCTGGTTGACCTTTGCTTTGAAGAAAGATAGAGTAGCACCAATTTGTTCTATCTTAGTACCAACCAAAGTTACTATTTTTGGTATGTCTAACCTCAATGGTTGTACTGATCCTAATCTTTCAAAAAGTGTAGTCCTTCCAAACCAAGTATCATAATAAGGGTTCAAAACTGTCAAAAAACTTGCCACCTCAGCCTGTATACCTGGAAATCTACCATATGCCCCATACACTACATCCATCTTATCCTTAATAACATTGATTCTATGCTGTAAAATTGACACCAATGCCTCCAAAATCACACCATTATATTCAATGGCTCTCTGCTCTATTTCAATCAATGTATCCCCTATATATTTAGTCTAAATTTTAGCATCTGTTACCTCTTTGGGATCAACAAGGGTGGGCTCTATAATTTCCATTAGTAGTTTAGTAAGTTCACTTATAAGCATATCCTTCTCCTTAATTTTTATCAGTGCAAGCTCTCTATCTTTTGCAATATCACTAGCATCACTAGTAATCTTCTGTAATTTCTCTGAGAGTTGAACTGTCTTAGCTTCATTAAGTTGAGAAACATTGGTTAGGAGCTAGGAAACCTCAAGATCCCCTGTATTTTGAAGGGTCTAAATAATGTTACTTCCCTCCATCTTCTCCTGAATATTCAGAAGGGCTAGTTTCTAATTCTTTGGAGCTAAGCTCCATATTGCAAGTGCTTGGGATTTAGAACTATACCCAAATCCTCTAACCATATCCCACCTGGGTCTCTGATGACAATTTCATATAAGTCTATCTCCTTATTTGGTCGATAATGAAGGCTGAAGATAAGTCCCAACCTTTAAAAAGTAGTATCCCACTAGCTTTTACCAACTGTCTTGCTTGTTCAGGAGTAATCTCTTCTGATTTAGGATCATAATCCTGTAATGTGTGAAGAGTTTCTTGGGTGACTGGATCACCACATTCTATTTGTAACTAATTTTTGACTTGTTGTTGTTTATTCCATATTAAAAATTCTTTGAATTTCTTTGTCTTGATGAAGCCATCATCCTTAAGGAATTCCTCCTGATGAATCAATCTTTCATTAGTACATGATCTCAGAGGCAATTCCTCATCTACCTCTATATCCTTTTGCAGCCTTTTTCCAGCTCTGATATGCTTTCTAAGAAAATGATCATAGGGTCTATCCCCTGTTATCAATGCTCCAATTCTATCTGTTCTTTTCCTTTGGGAAGGCTCACCCATTTCCACTTTTTGCCTCTTAGGTGGAGGCTCATTTGTGACCTCCTTTTTAGGGACCTCTGTCAGGTCAATGATGTTCTCTTCTTCTACCATACATCGTAGGGGAACTGCTTGATACTCTAGATGAGAAACTAGTGAGGGACAACCTTGATCACTATCATCATCATACTTAGACTCAGAATGGTCTTTACCGCCCTTCTCAGGAACTATCAATGCTTCTTCTAATTGATTACATAGAAGAGTATGATTTTCAATCATTGCTTCTAACCTTTTCAAATATGGCAAATTTGGAAAGAAGCCTCCAAATTTGAGTCCTTTTCTTTTTACCTTCCTTTCCAGGTCCCAAAGTTCATTAAACTTAGTTTCTCTTTGTTTATCTCTTCATCTTCCATGATATTTCTTATCAGGTCCTCCATACAATCTTCATGTATTTTGGTGTAAGGGATAGTGGGTGTAAGCAATTTTCTTGCACTAATGAAGAATCCCTCTATATCCACATGCCTATGCAAGGAAAAAATCATCCTGTAATGATTCATCCAGGCATTTATTGGGTCCACAGCCTTCTTTCCAATAGTGAAATTTTAAATTCTGAACTGCCTAGGGGTAAAAGTACCCTTCCTATGTGGAGCCAAGTGCTCATTGTCAATCAATTCAACTGCCACTATCCTTGGTGGCACATAAAATGGAAAAATATGTGGGGTTTGAGGGAAACCATAAACCCTCATTATTGTAAAGTTCTTCTCAAAATAGAAATCACCCCAATTGTGATCTCTTGGCCATCTTTCCAAATATTGACAAGGCCTCAATAGCTGCATAACCTTAATAGGCAATCTGGTCTTCTCTACACCCAAACATTTAAGAATTGGATATATTATCCAATTCTCAAAAGCACAGAACTCATGTTCCTTGGAAGTATTATTCCATACTTTGAGCCAAAATTGAACAAGGTTATCTTGACCATGATAAAATCTTTGTGGCTATAAGTTATGACAATCCATAATTGGATAATTATGATATAGGATCAAATGCATAAGTATTGAACAGTATAAAAACCTTGGTTGATTCTTCTTTCTTTGGATATCAACCAAGCCCTAATGCATTTGATCAATGATGTATTGAATGTAGTCATAATTGGAAATAGTATGGAAACTCTGCATATCCAATACCATCATTAAAATGTTTGAGGTAATTCTGTCAACTCCATCATCTTATCCTAGCACTCTACATAATGCATAAGCTATATATTTGACATAGAAATTCATGTCCTTATAAAAATATGGGATTGTACTGGCCATTGGATGTATGTATGCTTTCATCTTCTTAGGAACATGGAAATCCTTGATACCCTTGGCCGCAATGCCTTCTTCCCTAACATATCTATTTTTCAATCTCTGAAGGTTTATCTCAGTAGTCATGGGGTAGTAGACATTAAAAGATTTCATAAATGTATTATGGTCTAGGGTAAGTAGGGGTTTGAAATCATCCCTTTTAATAATTTTGGATAAGGGATCATACCTACTGGCCAACTCTAATATGAAATCAACATCAATAAACACATCTAGGAAAATTAACCTAGCTAACCCACAAGTCCAAGGGTTTGAGATAGGCACGGGTTCATCACTATTCTTAAAAAAGTAATTGAACAATGAATACCCTGAAGACCCAGGAGTCTTTGCATCTCTAATATATGCCATATTATCTACTAAGGTGTCAACACTTACCTTTCTGTTTTGGCTTGACCTTGGCAACAACATAAGAAATTCATCTCAATAATTTCTCTTCCCCTTTGAATCATCCTCTACATCATCATTTTTTCCACTGGAAGAAGCCATGCTCTATGCTTGACTCATTTTTCCTTGTTCTGTTATCAGCTTTGGGTACCAATATTGAAACAAATCTATCAACAAACCCTTGCTATCAACCTGTAAACCCTTTGCAATTCTGAATTCAACCACCAGACACACCACAACTTTCTCTCTGTCGAGTTCTAAATTACTAAATTACCTATTGAATTCTTTGTTTCTGGAAATTTTTCTTACTCAGAAAGTACTTAATACTTCACAAACCCTATGCATCTGAGAAAATGAAATCATGGTAAAATGAGATGATAACAAGGCAACATACTTATAAGTAATAATCCAATGCATACGTCTCCTCAAACTGGTAAACTAGCATTCAGTCACTTCCACCATTAGTTTCACATACTGTGTCATCAATTTTTGGTTCTAGCCATGGAAACCAAACTGTCAGACAATCAATTGCTGATGAGTGATTTTATATAGAAATCTTATAAACTTAAAAAATGCAATCAAATCTGATTGGCCACATTTACTCAGACTACGACTACTTTTCCACCTGTTATAATCTTTAAAATCTGATTGGTTAACAACTGTCCATGATGGCATCACTGAAAAGTCACTTTTTAACTCTGATCAAGTTCCAGTGACTTGGCAACTGAGTAGCCTCATTGTCGTATGATAATATAGATAACTATAGTTCCCTCAAGAGACTTGGCGACAACATTGTTTTCAAACTACTTTCTAACCTCTAGTTTATTAAGCAACTCGATGACTGAGCAACCTCCAGGTTGCTTGATAACTTCTGAACTATGGTTTCAATCATGAGACTTCCCAACTACTATCAGATGCAATCTTTAATCAACAGTTGTTGCTAAGTCTCATGTTCCTTTTCTTAACTCACTTTTAATCATGAGACTCAGTGACAACACTTAAACTGTTAACTTATAAACTCAACCTATAAACATGATTTATATCAAGAGACAACATGACAACAAAGTCTCAAAGTCGCTTTATAAAATCTTTAACTCTGATTAAATCTCAAGACAACGCGACTGTCACTGGATGCAAACTTAGATTCAACGGTGGTCGCGAAGTCTCCCTATTATTTTAGCATATTTGAATTGATCAAGAGACTACGTGACAAAGACTTTTTGCCAAGTCTCGTGATGATAAAGAATATTTGTTTTTTCTTACAAGAACCATTCACTAAGAAATAAATCACATGCCAATAAATTTTAGTTAAGTGCCAAAAAGGTAACAAGGAAATAAGACCAGTTTCATAAAATTAGGGCTTCTTTGCATTTTTTCCTAGGAAATACTAGGGTTTAGGGTTTTTTGACATTCTTAAAATGATTTTGAGGCAACAAGACCTACAAATAACAAAATATCATTATTTTTTCTCATGATCTTAACTTTTAGGATACAAGGGATAACTGATAATTCCAAAAATTAATAGGGCAAACACCAAACAGGAAATACCACTAATAGTGGCTCTATTTGTGGATTGAATAAACACAATTTATGGCAAAAGATCCTACAATCTCTGGTTCAGACCACTACAAAATTTGAGAGGGAAGCAAACTAATCTATTACAAAAGGGAAACTATTTACAACATTTACATAACCGAAGGAAAATATTCACAGTATGATACATACTTACCTGTGCATGAACTTTGGTTCTTAGTTGAAAAAGGGATTTAGGAATTTCCCATGCACAGGAAACTCAAAATCTTCTCCATCCATGTTCTTCAATAAGTAAGAATCTTTTCCAAAGTTTTGTGAGACAATAAATGGTCCAAGCCATAAAGACTCAAATTTCATGTGTTTTCCTTTATCTTCTGCTCTTGCATTCCACTGAATAACTAGGTCACCAAATCAGAATTTTCTTTTAGTAGCCCTCTTGTCAAAAATATATTTCATCTTCTATTGCAACTTAAGGTTTTATTTTTGTCTATTTCTTCTTGCTTCATCCAATTATATCAACTGAGTCATTCTATTCTGCATATTGTCAGAAACATATAAATGTTCCTATTGTATAAACTGATATACTAGTAATATATTATTGATAGGCATTCTTTCCTATAGACCATACACCAGCTCAAATGGAGACTTTCTACTTGCTTTTTTAACTGTTATTCTGTCAGCCCAAAGTGCTAATTTTAACTTAGTATGCCATGCCCTTTTATTCTTTTCAAGAATTCTTTTTAGTATTTTTAATATACTTTTATTACTAGACTCAGCTTTTCCATTTACTTGTGGATGATATGGGGATGAATATGATATTGTAATCCCAGATTTTTCACAGAAATCTATCATTTCTTCTAATCTAAAACTCATGGCATTATCCATTACTAATTTAGCAGGTACACCAAATCTGGTTATAATATTCTCCATTAGAAATTTAGTGACTACACTGCTTGTTGCTTTCTTTGTAGGAAGGGACTCAATCCACTTGGTAAAATAATCTATGGCAGCCAGTATCCGACTATTTCCTCCACTAGAATTCTCTTGGAATTCACCAATGAAATCAATTCCCCACATAGTAAAAGGGGCTTTAGTACTTACTAGGTTTAACAACAGAGCTCCTAAAAATTTTATCTTGTTTGAGAACCTTTGACAAGGTTCACACTTTCTAATATATTCATAGGTATCTTTGAATAAACTAGGCCAATAGTACCTAGCCCTTAAAATCTTGTGGGTAGTAGTCTTAGCAGAAAAATGACCCCCACATTCTCCTGCATGCATTTCACATAAAACCTTTTTAGCTTGGTATTTATCTAGACATAATAGTAATACACCATTCTTATCCTTCCAATACAAGTCTCCTTGAATCAAAGTGTATCTTTGAGTTTTAAATTTCAAATTTCTTTTCTGATTTTTTGACATATGATCAGGACAAAACACAATATTAGTATAAAATGGTTGCCTCTCTATGCTTGTAGTAGTTTGATCATGTATCTCTATCTGATTTATTTGTACTAAATCCAATTTTTCTTCTGTCATGAGTTTTGCCAAACCTTGACCTCTTATCAACTTTGTAATATGGATCTCAAGGTTAAATTCTTGAATTTTGGTTATCTATTTACATCTCTTACCAGTAACCTCTGACTGTGTAAGAATATCTTTCACTGCTGAATGAGGAACATATGCTTGTATCTAAGCACAGACCAAACATGGCCTAAAAGACTTTACAACTTTTACCAAAGCATAAGCCTTCTTCTCCATTATCTCATAATTAAGTTCTGCAACTTGTAGGGATTTACTATAAAAAGCTATTGGATGTTCAAATCCTTGTTCATCTTTTTGTAGTAAAATAGCATCAATTGTATGAAAAGATGCAAATGAAAATAAAGAAAAAGGTTTAGTATAATCTAGAGATTTTAAGACTGGAGCCTCTTGTACTGCTTTCTTTATTTTCTCAAATGCATGTTGGGCTTCTTCATTCCAAATAAATTTTGCATCTTTCTTTAGCAACTTTACAATAGGTTTAACAATCTCTACAAAGTTTTCTATGAACCTTCTGAAAAAATTGATCTTTCCTAAGAAAGATTGTGCTCCTTTTAGGTTCTTTGGAGAAATAACCTTTAGAATTGCTTCCACTCTCTCAGGGTCTATTCTTACCCCCTCCTTAGACACTATGTGTCCAAGCAAATTTCCCTCTGATATTGCTAAATGACATTTCTTGGGATTCAGTGAAACACCATATTCTAATGCTTTATTGAAAATCTTACCTACGTGATCATAGTGATCCTCAGCTCTCCTAGAATATGTAGTTAAATCATCTTGATAAATGACCATAAATAAATCAATGAATTCTTTGAAAGAAACATCCATGGCCCTTTGAAAAGTTGCTCCTGCATTTATTAGTTCAAATGGCATTCTGATATAAACATAGGTTCCCCATGGAGTGGTAAATTCAGTTTTGTATTATTTTGATTCTTTAACTAAGACTTGGTTATATCCTGAGAAACCATCCATCATAGACAGCAACTCACAACCAGTCACCTTGTGTAACATTGCTTCCATATTAGGTAAGGAATAATTATCTTTTAATGAAGCAATATTTAAATTTCTAAAATCCACACACAGTATGATATCAACATTCTTCTTTCTGACTAGTACCAGATTTGATACCCAAGTTGAGTGTCTGATTGGCTGGATTATCCCTACATCTTTTAAATTTATCAATTCTTGTTGCATCTTAGGAGCCAACAACGGGTTAATAGGCCTCTATTTTTTCCTAAATGGTTTCACATCTAACTTTAGTGACATTTTATGTTGAAAAATATCCTCTCTATAGGCTTTCAAATCCTCATATGACCAAGAAAAGACATGTTTATATTTTCTTAATAGTTTGATCACATTTATCCTTATATGAGAGTTTAAACCCTTTCTAATATAAACAATTTGAGGACTATTTTTATATCCTAAATTTATCTCCTCCAAATCCTCAACCCTGACATTTCTTAATTTTGTTGAATCATTTTGTTGACTACTAAACAATGCTTCAAGCTCAACCAGACCCCTAGGAATTTGATTAGAATTTAACTGGACAACCTCATTTCCCAAAATGTAGTCTTTTCCATCATTGTTTTCTAGCAGATTATTACAATCTATACTCTGATTCTCATAATGGTCTAGACATTGGATAAATCTCAAAATGTCTTGGTCATCTTGAAAAAGCGGCTAGTTGTATATGTTGTCTGGAGCAACTGGTCTTGTCTTGACTTCTAGTATTGACACCCCATGTAAGGTCAAATCATCAATTTTTAAAGCAACATTTGCTAAAAAATCAGCCATTATATTGTTTGACTTTTCTATCTAGCTTATATCAAATGCGTCAAACATTTCAATTTGATCCCAAATAGCATACTTGTACATTTTTAATCTATCATTCTTTACTACATATTTGGATCTAACTTGAGCTACTACCAACTCAGAATCACCATAAACCTTTAAACATTTAATCCCATGTTTGATGACAATTTCAAGTCCTAAAAACAAAGCCTCATATTCTACAGTGTTATTTGTACATTGGAAGGCTAATAGAAATGAATACTTAAAAGTTATACCTGATGGAGATACCAATAATACACCTGCCCCTGATCCTTCTTTTGAGCAAGCCCCATCAAAGAACATTTTCCATAATCCATCACCTTGTATAATCAACTCTCTATTCAGAGGATCAACCTCTTCATTCTGATAATAAAGTTCACTCTTTTGTATCCTAAAATTATCCATATCCATATCAATGCAACAATTAATGTTAGTGTCTTCAAATCTTTCTATCATGTGTGTAGTTCTACTCTCCCTTAACACCTTAACATTTTCTCCAGCAATGTTAAAAGTAGCATATGATAAATCACTTTGTATACTACCTCCCATTGAAGCACTCCACTTTCTTGACAACAACATGCCATAATGTGGTGGTATGTCAACCACAAGAACATTCATAGTCATTACCACATTAGGACATATGGCTAATTTATAAGGCATAGCCTCAATGGTACCAATCATAGGGACTTCTCTAGAGTCCATTGTTTGACATCTCCCATGTGGAGTATCAACTTGTAATCCCATTGACCTCATAATTTCCACTGGCATAATAGTATTAGATGCTCCTAAATCAATTATACAATTTTTTAGCATCTTTCCATTAATTATTAGTGAAATAAAAAATGGGTCAACAACGTTTGGGGAAGAATTTGTATTCAAAAAAATTTGAGGAATCTCAGATGTTAACACCTCAACTTCCTTCCCTTTTTTGATTGGTTTCTTGCCAACATTCTCTGAACTTTGGAATTTTATTATGGGCACACTGTTCAATAATGACAACACCTTTTCCTTGTGTTCTTTAATTCTCATCATCTCTAGAAATGGCACCTTAACTGTCATTTGGGATAAACAGTGACCCATATCCACTAGAGTATATTTCACATCTGAGGACTTTGATTTATCAATAATAATGTCACTTTCCTCAATATTTTCATTCAGAGTGAATTCTTTTAACTTTTTTCTTTACAGCTTTTGAACATGAGTTCTTGTTTCTTGTCTTTTTAATTCTCCGTCTTGTACAACATTTGGTTCGAGGGCTTTTGTAATAATTTTGACCTTATGTTTACTTACATTTTTTCCAGGTCCTTTTTCTTGTATATATTTGGTGTCTACTTTATTTTCTTTTATAAATACACCTGATGGCTGACTACCAGTACCACCCACTACTCTATTTCTTAAATGGTAGTTGCTTCTAGCCTTGGTCACTAAATCTACCGTAATCCTAGCTTTCTCTTCATCTGAAGCTTTTCTAATAAGTGGAAAACCCTGATTGTTTTGAGCATAACATCTTATATGGTCATCAGTTTCCTCTGCTTCACTATCTGACAAAATCTATTGATGATGATTGTCTATCCTTCTTTGTGAACTACAAGAATCATGATTTTCAATTTCATTGTCCGAATCTATATCATGACATGAATAAGTATTTGTCATACTATGATCACATTGTTCACCCTCATCATTTCCATGTTCTTCACTTACTCTTATGTCTAAGGAAATAATACAAAAATCAGGGTTATGTGGGGCTTCACAAGCTTCACACCAAGGGTCATCATTTCCGAAGTGGAAAACATTCTTATATAGAGGGTATAGAGTTCTATTATCTGTCTTCTTCTTTCTAGGTGGAATAATAGGCTTCCCATCCTTAAACTAAGTTCCATAAGGATGGTTTTGCTTTCTATTTTGAGGATTATATGTATTATTGTAAGAAGGTCTATTTTTCTGAGGAGCCCTATATTCCTTATACTCTGGTTCTTTTAAGTTGCTTCTACTAAACCTTGATTCATCTCTACTAAATTTTCCAGACACTCTTCTATTCATTTCAATATTCACTGCTATCTTATAAGCATCAGTAAGAGTTCTGGGGTTTTTATCCCTAAGAGCATGTCCCATGTTTGAATCAAAGGCATTTAAATAAGTTTCTAAACATAGCTCTTCATCTAGCCTTATCTTCTGAAATAGCTTGTGCATAGCTCTTTGAAATATTTTATTAAACTCAGTGACCTCTTCATTGTAATTCTTTTTGATATTGTTGAATTCATTCAACAAAAAGCCTTTATTTGTTTTATCTCCATACTGATCTTTAAACAATTCAATCAACTCATCCATGGAAACAATAGAACCATTAGAAAGGCTCCTAAACCATTCTTTGGCATCCTCTTCTAGAGACTAAACAAATAATTTCATTAACACATCCTCATGAGTGATATTTATATCATCAACAAAATCAATGAACTTTCTTAAATGTGTTTCACAAGAAATGAAATTGTTACCTGCAAACTTTGGGATATTTTCTCCTATATCACCCACATCTTTAGGGAAAGCATTAGGATATCCATGGATACCAATAAAGTTAAACTATTTATACCTTTCAGTATGCAGTGGTTTTCTTTGAAAACTATCATTCTCTTTAAAAGTAGTAGCTTTTTCTTTAGAAGATGTAGTATTCTCTGTCCCAGCATGATAATACTTAGAAGACTGCAAAAAATCTATTTTCTTCTTTATTTCAATTGTTGCAGCTTCCATTTGTGCTTTTTCTAACATTTTCTCCATGGTCTCCTTTTCAATTCTTAATCTCTCCAAATCAATATCCAACTTGAACATTTTATCTGTTAAAGGCTTCTGAAACCTAGGTTCTTGATTTCTGTATTTGTTGGTCCTTTTGGGACCTCTCTGTATCTTTTATTTTTTGATGTCTTGAAGATTTTATTTTACTCTTATCAACATCCTTATGCTCATGTTTTTTCTTTCTCATTTCTCTCTCCCTTTTCATTTGTTGAATAAGGGCAAGTTGTTTCATAATGAGTTTTTCCTCATTTACTAGCTCATCAGAGGGAGCTTCTTTAGAATCTGAACTATATGTACTTGTTTCTTCTCTTTCACTAGAAGTAGAAGTAACAGTAGGTGTTTCTAATAATCTCTCAGTAGCTTCTTCATATTCTGAAGTATTTCCATTATGAGAAGGTTGATTGTTGTTCATCTCTCTCCTAGTATTACTTTCTTTACCTCTTGGAGGAGTTTCATCAATGCTAACATGGTTTCTCTTCTTCCTCCACGACATTTCCATCCTTGAGGATGATGGGATTCCACCATGTAAAACCTTCTCAAGATCATTTTTCATCCTTGACCTAGTATTCATTCTGATAGATATTTACTAAATTTTCACTAATCTCAGAGATTTTCTTTAGAGTCACCACCCAACAATAATTAGGAATGAATGAATACTATTAAAAGACAATTTTGACAACTACAACTGGTATGATTTGTAATCACTTGAAATTCCCCAGTAGAGTCACCAATTTGTTAGGTGACTCAGATGGGCTAACTCAACTACAATGAAATCAGATGGGATAACTCAACTGTAATGAAATCGGATGGGCTAACTCAACTGCAATGAAATCGGATGGGCTAACTCAACTGCAATAAAAAAATTTAAACTTTAGAAAACCAGAGATTTCTAAATACTTGAACAAGACTTTATAATCTCTATCCCCAGCTGAGTCACCAATTTATTAGCTCTTTTTCTTGCACCACAACCTTAAGATGATAGTATACTGATTATACTTGAATGCAAACTCTTTTTTGACAAGAGAAAGGCTAATTGCTAAAGTATTTGATAACACTGGGGATACCTATTATCACCTCCTTGATTTTTGAGTTCCACAGACTTAGGCAGGTATTACCTATTACAAGATTACTAATTCTTCAGTCAATATGTTTGGTGGACTAGTTCATTCATTGGTTAGTTACTTCAGACCTCACTGTAACAACTTATAAAATACCTTGGAGATTGCAATGATTAATTTGAAATATAGTACTACAAGCCAGGCCATGGTCTTGATAACATAAACCAATGAGACAAGAATTTTCAATCTTCTTCCTTTTGATTTTAGGAGGGACATCCTAATGATTATCTCTACAAGGAATCAACAAAATCCAACTGTAAACTCTATGAGTACAATTGATCTTAAATATATGCTCTGAAAGTAATTGTTTTAAATAGTCTTAAATATTTGGATGATGATGAATCACTTGAAAAATTCTAGAATAGTGCCTATCCTTGGGCAATAGAGTCAAAAGATATAAATCCATAGAGATATATAAACAAGAATACTGTAGGATACCTTACAACCTACATACAACTTAGATAAAGTTCCTTGCAAACTATCCTGTCACTTCTACAATATTGTATCAAATCCTCAATCACTGTTGTACTCTCTGAAACTACTCACAAAATTTAATTCTCCCCTTAGAAGAAACTTGCAAATAATTAGATAGCTACCTTATAGCCAATATGTTTAACATGTCTTAAAAATTAAATATAAAAGAGTACATAAAATAAGTAAAGAGACAACAACAATGTAGAATAAAGTTGCACTGTATTTTTATTCATATATTTCTACTTCAAATACATATAAAGGCTGAAAGCTCAAAAAACACAGACTGAAATCTAGAAGTCTGTCTTACAATTATATTTCATCTCTCTTCAAAATATTACAATTTGATCTATTTATAGGTTCTAACCATCTTGGAATCCTTAAAACAAGGATGCAACAAGCTTCAGATGGTTGTAAAAACTTAAACCTAAAACTTAGGAAAAGACAAAAAGTAAGAATGCACCAAGCGGTGGAAAGACAAAATACAGGAATGAAATTTGATATGTTCCTTGTCTTCATGTGATCTTTGACATCTTTGGTTGTGCATCTAGAGGATAGTCCCTGATTTGACTTTTGTGATGACTAACCTGTTTGTCTTCCAAATAATCTAAACTGGATACTCTGACATTCCTTTATTCCTCATCAATGATACATAAATCTACTACTACTGGTCTCTTCTTTTTGGGCTTTGTCAGATTGTCCCAGGCAGTCACATCCTCTTCTTTCGGCCATTCAAAATTCTGGATATTCTCCAACTGGGTCTTTTGTCTTTCCCATCTAGCGTCTGTTATGTTCTTAACATTAGATATAAATTTATTACAATCTGACTCTTCTTTAAATGCCTCATCAATCAATGCATTGAATCTTTCCATATCTAATTCTCCCTTATCTGATATATAAATGTCTTTATTTGGGAGTATATTGTCAAAATCTGATAACCATAACCCTAATGGTTTTATTTGATCATCCTCTATCCTAATAGGTGGCACAAATCTATTATACCCTAATCCAAACATTTTTAACTTAGCATCTACCTGGTTGGCCTTTCCTTTGAAGAAAGATAGAGTAGCACCAATTTGTTCTATCTCAGTACCAACCAAAGTTACTATTTCCGGTATGTCTGACCTCAATGGTTGTATTGATGCTAATCTTTCAAAAAGTGTAGTCCTTCCAGACCAAGTAGCATAATAAGGGTTCAAAATTGTTAAAAAAATTTCTACCTCAGCTTGTATACCTGGAAATATACCATATGCCCCATACACTACATCCATCTTATCCTTAATAATAGTGATTCTATACTGCAAAATTGACACCAATGCCTCCAAAATCACACCATTATATTGAATGGCTCTCTGCTCTGTTTCAATCAATGTATCCCCTGTATCTTCAGTCTGAATTTCAGCCTCTGTTACCTCTTTGGGATCAACAAGGGTGGGATCTAAAATTTCCATTAGTTTCTTAGTAAGTTCACTTATAAGCATATCCTTCTCCTTAATTTTTATCAGTGCAAGCTCTCTATCTTTTGTAATATCATTAGCAACAATAGTAATCTTTTGTAATTTCTCTAAGAGTTGAACTGTCTTAGCTTCATTAATCTGAGAAACATTGGTTAGGAGCTGGGAAACCTCAAGATCCCCTGTATTTTGAAGGGTCTAAATAATGTTACTTCCCTCCATCTTCTCCTAAATATTCAGAAGGGCTTGTTTCTGATCCTTTGGAGCTAAGGTCCATATTACAAGTGCTTGGGATTTAGAACTATACCCAAATCCTCTAACCATATCTCCCACCTGGGTCTCTGATGACAATTTCATATCAGACTGTCTCCTTATTTGGTCAATAATGAAGGCTGAAGATAAGTCCCAGCCTTCAACAAGTAGTATCCCACTAGCCCTTACCAACTATCTTGCTTGTTCAGGAATAATCTCTTCTGATTCAAGATCATAATCCTGTAATGTCTGAAGAGCTTCTTGGGTGACTAGATCACCACCTTCTATTTGTAAATACTTTTTGACTTGTTGTTGTTTATTCCATATTAAAAATTATTTGAATTCCTTTGTGTTGATGAAGCCATCATCCTTACGGAATTCCTCCTGATGAATCAATCTCTTATCAGTTAATGATCTCAGAGGAAATTCCTCATCTACCTCTATATCCTTTTGCAGCCTTTTTCCAGATCTAATCTACTTTCTAAGAAAATGATCATAGGGTCTATCCCTTGTTATCAATGCTCCAATTCTATCTATTCTTTTCCTTTGGGAAGGCTCACCCATTTCCACTTTTTGCGTCTTAGGTGGAGGCTCATTGTGACCTCCTTTTCAAGGACCTATGTCAAGTTAATGATGTTCTCCTCTTCTACCATACACCATAGGGGAACGGCTTGATACTCTAGATGAGAAACTAGTGAGGGACAGCCCTGATCATTATCATCATCATACTCAAACTCAGAATGGTCTTTACCACCCTTCTCAGGAACTATCAATGCTTCTTCTAATTGATTACATAGAAGAGTATTAATTTCAATCATTGCTTCTAACCTTTTCAAATATGAAAAATTGGGAAAGAAGCCTCCAAATTTGAGTCCTTTTCTTTTTACCTGCCTTTCTAGGTCTAAAAGTTCATTGAAATTAGTTGGTCTTTCTTTTATCTCTTCATCTTCCATGATAATTCTTATCAGGTCCTCCTGCATACATTATTCATGTATTTTGGTGTAAGGGATAGTGGGTTTAAGCAATTTTCTTGCACTAATGATGAATCCCTTTGTATCCACATGCCTATGGAAGGAAAAAATCATCCTGTAATGATTCATCCAGGCATTTATTGGGTCCACAACCTTCTTTCCAATAGTGAAATTGTAAATTCTGAACTGCCTAGGGGTAAATGTACCCTTCCTATGTGGAGCCAAGTGCTCATTGTCAACCAGAATCAGTTGTCTAATGAATTCAACTGCTGCTATCCTTGGTGGCACATAAAATGGAAAAATATGTCAGGGTTGAGGGAAACCATAAACCCTCATTATTGTAAAGTTCTTCTCAAAATAGAAATCACCCCAATTATGATCTCCTGGCCATCTTTCCAAATATTGACAAGTCCTCAATAACTGCATAACCTTAACAGGCAATCTAGTTTTCTCTACACCCAAACATTTAAGAATTGGATATATTATCCAATTCTCAAAAGCACAAAACTCCTGTTCCCTGGAAGTATTATTCCATACTTTGAGCCAAAACTGAACAGGGTTATCTTGACCATGATGAAATCTCTGTGGCTGTAAGTTATGACAATCCATAATTGGATAATTATGACATAGGATCAAATGCATAAGTATTGAATAGTGTAAAAACCTTGGTTGATTCTTCTTTCTTTAGATATCAACAAAGCCCTGATGCATTTGATCAATGATGTATTGAATGTAGCCATAATTGGAAATAGTATGGAAACTCTGCATATCCAATACCATCATTAAAATGTCTAAGGTAATTCTGTTAGCTCCATCATCTTTTCCCAGCACTCTACATAATGCATAAGCTATATATTTGACATAGAAATTTATGTCCTTATAAAAATATGGGGTTGTACCGGTCATTGGATGTATGTATGCTTTCATCTTCTTAGGAACATGGAAATCCTTGATATCCTTGGTCACAATGCCTGCTTCCCTAACATATCTATTTTCCAATCTCTGAAGGTTTAGCTTAGTAGTCATGGGGTAGTAGACATTAAAAGCTTTCATAAATGTATTACGGTCTAGGGTAAGTATGGGTTTTCTATCATCCCTTTTAATAAGTTTGGACAAGGGATCATACCTACTAGCCAACACTAATATGAAATCAACATTAATAAACACATTTGGGACAATTAACCTAGCTAACCCATAAGTCCAAGGGTTTGAGATAGGCATGGGTTCATCACTATTCTTAAAAAATTAATTGAACAATGAATACCCAGGAGTCTTTGCATCTTTAATATATGCCATATTATCTACTAAGGTGTCAGAACTTACCTTTCTATTTTGGCTTGACCCTAGAAACAACATAAGAAATTCATCTAAATAATTTCTCTTCCCCTTTGACTCATCCTCTACATCATCATTGTTTCCACTTGAAGAAGTCATGCTCTTTGCTCGACTCATTTTTCCTTGTTCTGTTAGCAACTTTGGGTACCAATATTGAAACAAATCTATCAACAAACCCTTTCTATCAACATGTAAACCCTTTGCAATTCTGAATTCAACCACTAGACACACCACAACTTTCTCTCTGTCGAATTCTAAATTACTAAATTACCTGTTGAATTCTTTATTTCTAGAAATTTTTCTTACTCAAAAAGTAATTAATACTTGGAAAACCCTATGCATCTGAGAAAATGAAATCATGGTAAAATGAAATGATAACAAGGCAACATACTTATAAGTAAAAATTCAATGCATACATCTCCTCAAACTGGTAAACTAGCATTTAGTCACTTCCACCATTAGTTTCACATACTGTGTCATCAATTTCTGGTTCTAGCCGTGGAAATCAAACTGTCAGACAATCAATTGCTGATGAGTGATTTCGTATAGAAATCTTCTAAAATTCAAAAATGCAATCAAATCTGATTGGCCACATTTACTCAGACTATGGCTACTTTTCCACCTGTTATAATCTTTAAAATCTGATTGGTTAACAACTATCCATGGTGGCGCCACTGAAAAGTCACTTTTTAACTCTGATCAACTTCCAGCGACTTGGCGTCTGAGTAGTCTCATTGTCATATGATAATCTAGATAACTGTAGTTCCCTTAGGAGACTTGGTGACAATGTTGTTTTCAAACTACTTTCTAACCTCTGATTTTTTAAGAGACTCGGCGACTGAGAAATCTCCAGGTCGCTTGATAACTTCTAAACTATGGTTTCAATCATGAGACTTCCTGACTACCGCCGAATGTAATATTTAATCAACGGTTATCACTAAGTCTCATGTTCCTTTTCTTAACTCACTTTTAATCATGAGACTCAGTGACAACACTTAAACTATTAACTTATAAACTCAACCTATAACCATGATTTATATCAGGAGACAACACGATAACACAATCTCAAAGTTGCTTTATAAAATCTTTAACTCTGATTAAATCTTGAGACAACGCGAATATCATTGGATGCAAACTTAGAATCAACGGTGGTCGCGAAGTGTCCTTATTGATTTAGCATATTCGAACTGATCAAGAAACTACGCAACAAAGCCTTTTCGCCATGTCTCATGATGATAAAGGATATTCATTTTTTCTTACAAGACCCAGCGACTAAGAAATAAAGCACATACCAATAAATTTAACTTATGTGCCAAAAAGGTAACAAGGAAATAAGACTAGTTTCAGAAAATTAGGGCTTCTTCACATTTTTTCCTAGGAAGTACTAGGGTTTAGGGCTTTTTGACATTCTTAAAATGATTTTGAGGAAAAAATACCTACAAATAACAAAATATCATCATTTTTTATCATGATCTTAACTTTTAGGATACATGGGATAACCGACAATTCCAAAAATTAATAGGGCAAACACCAAACAGGAAATACCACTAATAGAGTCTACATCAAGTGTAGTGAGAACTAAGCATCAGGCTCTACCTACTACTGGTAGATATTGATTCTATAGTTGGTGCATAGAATCTCAAGGACACTATGAATGTTTCTATAGTAGATATTGATTCTATAGTTGGTGCACATAATCTCAATGACCTATTCTAAATGAATACTAAGGAAAACACTGAGGATGGAAAGATTAAGGATGATGATGGAAAAGGTAAGGAAATAGTTCCTTCATCTCATCCCAAGGTCAAGGTTAAGGAAATAATAAATGATGAAAGTCATCTTGAGAAAGATATTGTGATTCCTAATTGGGATCAATCCAACTTGATAGTAGAGTAGGCGGATATACTATGGGAGCTATGTAAGAAAATAGCTACACAAAAAAAGCTCCGAGTAGAAAACAAGAGAAACAAAGTTCTAGATGACATAAAAGGTATATTACTAGATGCACTAGAAATAGAAGTTGATGAGAATGAATTTATTATGGAACAACTTGTTGACATAGTCCACAAGTTCAACATTGATTTAAGTGGTCAAGAGAAATTAATGTTGAGGGTAGAAAGGAAATTTGAGAATAAGGTGCTAGAGAATGTTGCAGGTAAGATTGTAATAAATCAAGTGAAGTTAAACACTCTCATTAGCTCTCTAGAAACAATAGTAAATAATTTTGTTTCATTATTTGTAAAGTTGAGTGATACTTCCAACTTTACCATGGAAATCAAGACAAAGTTGACAAAAGTAGATACAGATTTGAAGGAAAGTGCAAACTAGTTGGCACTTGACCCAGGTTCGAGTTTAGCACATTTTGTGAAGATCAAGTATCTAACAGACATGCAGGTAGAGATACTAATGGAAGAAGCAAGAACAAGGCAATCCCTTACAGCTACGCAGAGCCAACTCCTTCCACACATGGATGTAATGCAGAAACATATTGCTCATGCCAAGACACTCATACATGACAACAAATTTTTAGTTGAAGAGCTTATGGAGTTTTCAATAGAGATATAGATTGAGTTGCACATCCTGAAGGTGTTGCAAGACAATTGGGACAATACCTTGTCTCAAATTCTGAAGGTACATAGTGATTTCCTATCCTAATTTGGTATTACCTTGTAGATATACTTTTGGCATTTGTGTCAAAAACAAGGGGGAAAGTTATTGTATAAACATACAAGGAAATACATGTACAGAAGAGAAGAGAAGAAGAGATATATAGAGCAGTGTTACAAAAACAATTTTGAAAAATCAAAATAGAGTCAGCTGCAACTGAGTTGTAGAGCAATTGTCAAAACCCGAGAAAGTACCCAAGCACATGGTAAGGGGAGTTTTGACTTAGAAGTTTGAGCAGTTTTTGGTATTGTACGCCTCCTCTTCGTGATTCATGATTCCCAAGATTTCCAAAGGCAGGGGTTAGTAGCATCATTTTGCAATGATATAAATCCAATACACAAAGCTACCAATAACGAATAACTTAAGATGTAACCAATAAAATGTACAAGCAAAGAAAGGAAAACAAATAATTGCAAACCCCAAAGTGCTTGAAGCTTCTATTGTCTCTCTCTACTCCTTCCAAAACATTGTTTTTGATGCTCAATATTGGTGTGGGTAGCGTCTATGACTTCAGAAGTGTCGATAATTTTCTAATTGAAATGGATGTGTGATCGCAAGATGGCTTGAATGCTAGAACCAAAGTGACGGAGTAATGGTGCATGAGAGCTTGAAATCCTAGATCCTTCAAATGGTTATGAAGGGTTTATTATATAGGAATTGAGGATGAAATGAATGGTCAAGATTGATCCTAGAGATAGGGAGATGAAAGGTTGAGATCAAAGGGAATTGGAGAAGCCATCAGTAAACTCCACCTCTTCAATTGGTAAAGAGGAGATAGAGTTTGGTTGACTGAAGAGCTAATTGTGAGTTACCTTTTAGAACTGAAGAGGTGGGTGGTGTTACCTATATGAACTGGAGAGATGGGTGGAGTAACCCATGTGATCTCATTGGAGTTATCTCTTTGAATATAAATGAATATTTAATTCATTTATTTAATTAATGTTTTCAACATGTGAGATAATTGAATTCTTTTTTATTTAGAATTGCTTTATTGATGAAATTAATTTAATTTAATTTAATTGGAAGAATTTAATTAGTAAGTTTAAATATTTTAATTTAAAATATAGGAAATTGAATTTAATTAATTAATTAATGATAATTAATCAATTAAGACTAATTAATTAAATAAAATTAATTATTTAATTAATTTTTGAGAATTTGATTAGATGATTTAGGAAATGAATTTATAAGAAAATAGATGATTAATTAATGATTAAAAACCATTAATTAATAGATGAAATGAATTTAGAAGAAAATGGATGATTAATTAACCATTAAAAAACTATTAATTAATAGATGAAAAATAGTGTTTTTAATGTCAAGTTGCAAGTTTGCCCATATTAGGGTGTCTACATTTGCCCCTCTTTGATGCAATGTGACTTATCGCAGTGTGCCAAAGATTCTCTGATTTTGATCTTGCCCTAACATGCCCCGGTGATAGTAGGTGTATTTATGCCCCCTTTACAAATTGTTGAATCTGCAATTTCTAAATCTGGGTAGGTGACTAATTTGAAAAATGTGTTATATTGCCCCTGATATTGACTGTCAAAGTTTCCGGGGACCGGGAAGAAAATTTGGACGTCCTGGAGGAATTAGGGTTTTTGGAATTCCCTATAAGTATCCAAGAGAACCCTTCATTTGTCACATTGCCTTCTTGGAGCTCTCAGAATCTTGGTGAGTTTTTCCTTAGTCTTCTTTGTTTTTCTTCCTATTTTTGTGGGATGGCAGGCTTACCTGGAGTCACACATATTTCTGACTAAGTCCGGACGTATTAGAGGCCAGATGGCGTAGGACGTCCAATGAGTGTTCTTGTCTTGTGTGTCATTAATGCCTTTATTTTTCACTTTGAAATTTTTTTGTTTTTTGTCATTTTGCCAAGGTTGCCACAATCATTTGCGGTTTTGCCGCAATTGTAGTTTTAATGTCGCATTTGCCAGTTATAAGCCACAATTGTGGGCTTTGAATGCCAAAATTTTCTTTTGTTTGCCGCATTTGCCTTTTGCATTTCACAATCACATAAAAGTACCGCACTTGTAGGGTTTATTGGCACAATTTCTTGTATAATTTGCATTTGATTTGTATAATCTCATTTCTTCTTTTTCTTACTTGCTGACACCTGTTCTGTTTGATCTGTTACTCATATATTGCTGATTTTGTGCCTTTTGCAGTTCATCAGGAGGATTTTGTGTTTCCAAGAGTCTAGACCAGTGGGACTTGTGTACAAATTCTAGCTCTCTGAGGATAAGAGGCCAGTTCTTAGAGAGTTAGGGTTATATTGGGTTTGCTATATGCCAGAGCTCACAATCAACAGGGGTCTGATCTCGGCTCTTGTAGAGAAATGACATTCTGAGACATGCACTTTTTGGTTACCCACTAGAAATTGTACTGTGACATTGAAGGATATGTACCACATTCTTCAGCTTCTGATCCAGTGTGCACTTGTTGAGTATGCCACCCGACCTGGTATTGTTTCCTTGACTAAGTTACTTGGATTTCCCTAGGATTAGCTTGGTTTTTCTAGTCCATATGATATTCCATTGTCCCGATTTGGCCTGGGCCTTGATAGATTTTCTACCTTATTGAGTAGTTTGATATGTGGCATCTTATGCCCTGATTGATGCCAGTGCAGATTCTTTGTTGGCTTTGGTTATGTGTTACAGAGTATGGTTTGTGATCATACTGTATATGCATGTTAGCCCACATGCACTATCATATGTTTTATGTGGCTTACCTTAATGGTAAGTGTAACCACCTGAATTTGGTATGTCGCAACTATAGACCCTATTTTCCCTAAGTGTGATCATACCCTTGATTTATGTCCAAACGACCCTGTTACTACTTGGCATAATTCTTTTAATCAATTTAATATC
>MU226293.1:203464-221681 GCA_018584345.1 Thuja plicata
CTTGAGAAAGTCCACTTTCTCAAGCTGGACTTTCTTAAAGTCCATATTCTCTTACATCCTCCCTTCCCTCTTTAAGGCCTTCATTAATTCCTTCATTAATAAAGATGCCTTAAGCCCATGTCTCTCCTATGCCTTATTAATGCCTTGGGCATTAAAGGCTCTTACATATTCATTTATGTGTCTCCAAATTCATAAATGAACCTTGTCCCCCCTCTCTCTCTCCCATTCTTCTATAAGTAGAAGCCTGTTTTGAGAGCAAATAAGCCTTCACCTTAGATTGAAAATGCATTGTTATGCTGCTAGATTAATCCTAGAATCATATTCCATCTATTATTTCATGTTTTTACATTGTTCTCATTTCATCTTTTAGAGCTAGATTGCATGCTTCATCATCTTTTAGCTTGTTTTTAATCTAAAATCCTTCATGCTAGAATAGTATCGGTCACTGATTTATAGCATATTCTGAGGGCTAAATATGTTATTCATTACACTCTTTCTAGTTAGAAGGAAATAGGCCGATATTAGTGGTTTTGAATGTTTTATCTAACCATTTGAACTAATGCAATGACCTATTGAGTGTTTGTGTTGATTCTGACAGGTACCCATTTACACACACATAGTAAGTCACTCAATTGTGGTGCTACCCTTCTCTAGATATGGGCATGGGAGCACATTGTTGTGTGTCATCCCGTTCGTTCACATGATCTGCCTATAGATAAGCCTTATGTTTTTATGTATGATGGAGCTATTTTCTAGACTCACATGGGTCATTTGTTGTACTGGTGTCAATAGTTAGATATGATGCCATATTTCAATTGGAGACCATATAGAGAGTGCCTTGTGTGGGATGGAGAGGATATCCATCTTCCCTTTTGTCAATAGCGGAGATACTTGATTGGGCGTGTCAAGGATCATGTACATATGATTGATTTTCACAACACCAATAGGGTGTTGCGACAGTTCGAAGAGAGGAAAGATGTGTCTAACACTTATGCTTATTTTTCTCATTGGTCAAGGGATGTTGCAGTCTGGGGTGGTGTCATTTCACTTGATGATGCACAAACTGAGTTTGCAGGCTTACTTACTGTTCCTTGGACATGGAAGTCTGCCACTGTAGATGTAGGTATGTTTGTACAATGATTTTTGTGTAGTTTCGCTACTGCTCTCTTAGTCTATCTGCTTTATGATACTTGTTTCTTTATCTGATGTGGTACTGAAATTTTGAATTTGATTATTTTGTAGGCACCACTCCCTAGTAAGATTCTTGGTGGGCACAAACCCATCCTATTTCTCTTACTAATGTCTCTTGTCCCATTTCTAGGACTATCATGAGGAGGTGCTGACAGGTACGGTGAGGTAGGGGTTGTCAAGACGGAGGGAGAGATGGGGGCTGAGAAAGAAGTAGAGTTGGAGGTCAAGATGGAGGTACAGATGGAGGATGAGATGGAGGATAGGGGTGGGGATATGATGGTGGAGATGATCCTAGTCCTGGGGGTGCTAGTGGTGGGGTTTGGATGAGGGGTGGGCGGAACGGTAGTCAGAGAGTTGGATTGTGTCATTTTGTAGGATGAGGAGGTGATGGAGGAGGAGGCACCTCAGTTAGTGTGGAGAGTACATTGGTGGATTGGTGCTATGTTGGCTCAAAGAGTGGAGGATAGGGTTATTGTAGAGGATGGGGTTGTTGAGAAAGGTGATATAGACATTGATGCCTTGGATGTAGAGAGTGTAGGGTTGAGCTCCTCCACTGAAAGTAGCAGTACAAGAAGCAGTACTAGTGAGAGTTATGAGAGTGGGGATTCTTGGGTGGTGAGGGGGAGTGGTGATGAGGGCTTGGGTGATAGAGATGAGGAGGGGGACATGGATGTCACCATGGGAGGGATGGACATAGATCCTTCTGATTTGGAGAAACTCACACAATAGGTTTTCAATTTACAGGCCAAACTTGCTTCCTCTAATGCATGTGCCACTGCTCTAGAGGTGAGGGTTACAGTAGCATAGGCTAGGATGACTATGATGGAGGCTAGAGAGTGACAGGCTTGAGTAGAGGTTTGAGCTTTCATTGACAGTGTATAGGATGCCTCACATCAAGATGTTTTGGACCGATACTATAGATCAAGGCGTGATGCTCAGAGAGAGATTGACTATTGGAGGCACCACTATGAGGGTGCAGTTCTTGCAGAGCAGAGGGTTCCCAGCTATACGGCCTCACTGAGATCCAATAGGGTGTAGAGGTCATAGAGTAGTGGTGTTGGTGATCCTAGTTCCTCACAGAGACCTGCGTCTGATATGCCACCCCCTCGTACACACAGTGGTGAGGGTGGGGGTAGCACATGCTAATTTGATTCCTCTCCTCTTTTGTATCATGTACCATTTTTGTAGTGATGTTCCTTTGATATACTCTGAGGATTATCCATTATTTTATCTTGAAACATTGATATTTATTGATATATATATTGATTACCTCCTTGTGTTTAGACTTGCGACCATTCATTGTAATCATATATTTGGATTATATGAGATGCATCTATTGATTTATTTGATATATGCATGGTTTCTACATGATTATGTTTAGATGTTGAAATACTTTGTGCAAGGCAATTTTATTATGTAGACTCTTAGATGTATGATATGCTTTTCCTATGATACTGACATGTTTATGCAGGAAGGTGGAAATGAAATTTTTTTTTATATGAGATGCTTATGGATGCATGTGATTCACGATTTTACCATGTATGCAAGTACTATGTTTTTTTCATTTTTTCTGATCCACTTAAATAGAATGGATGTAATCTATTATGCACAAAATATCTGAGCAATGCATGTGTTAGTTAGAAGATAGTTAGTGGATATGTGCTCTCTAGAATTTGATTTGATAGTTATGGAATGATAAAAAGGAAGTTTTCTTTTTTTGATAGATATGAATTGATAGAAAGGATGAGTGACCCAAGTCACTACCCCTATTTCCAATATTTGTCATCATTGCATCTTTTTATGAAATTTTGAAGAGTGTCTAATGCATCCAGATCACATACCACATGGATACCGCCATGATCTCTTGATAACCAAAAGGAGTAGAGAAATTGAATAGAAAGAGAACTTAGTGCACCCAAATATTGACCATCTAGGTTCATCTATGTTCCCTATTTGAAAAGAAAGAGAGCTAAAAACACCTAGATATTGACCATATGGATACCACTTTTCCCTCTGAATGATCTGGAAAAAAAAAATGAAAACCAAGATAGAACTCCAATGCACCCATAGTCCATCTGGATAACATTATGAGCTCTTGATTTTGAAAATAAAGACCAAAAAAAAGAGATAGAATTCCAATGCACCCAGAGTCCATCTAGATAGCACTGCGAACTCTTGATTTTAAGAAGAAAGCCCATAAAAACTGAGATATAAATCCAATGCACCTAGAGTCCATCTAGAGATGGTTATGATTCTATTGGTAAATAAACAAGCATACCATAGAGAAGGAATGTCCAATTCTTTCCCAGGGTTAAGCTTAGATCATGGAAATGCGTGGCTGTCAGATAAGTGACAGTGCCTACCGCATTTATCCAAAATCATCATGACCCTGGAATCACAATGAACATTCAACAGAAAACAATCAAAGAAAAAAAGTAATGATCCATCATAGCTACTCTCCTCACTTGGTGGATCCTGGAGTAGCATAAGAACATAACCGCAAAATTTAGACCAACATCTGACCAACTGAATGACCTAGTCAACATTTTTTATGGTTCCTTGATTCAGTTTGATTCTCTTGATTGGCTCAACTCATTTGATAGGATTGATTGGATTGATTGCTTTGATTGTGTCTGGTTTCAGTAATAGATGACTCATATAAGACTGACATGTCTAGTTTTGAGTGTATCCATCACTGTGTAAGATGATTGATTGATTATTTCATTGACTGTAATCAATTTGACAGCTGATCAAGCTGTGTCAGATGGGCCCAATGTTGATTCAAAAAGCTCATGATTGTGACCTTTGATAGATTGGATTGGTCTCCAGTTTGCTTGCTAATAGATTTGATAGATTGACAAAGCTTGTGTCATATAGGCCCAATACTGATTCGCAAAGCTCATGATTGTGACATTGATTGATTGGGTTTGATCATCCTTTTCTTTTTTGATAACCGAGTTGGTTTTATTGCTTGGGATTTTGCAATTTTTTTATTGTTTTTTATGAAGATTGATTTTCGCAAAATTTTTTATCTTTTTAGGATTTTTGATGATTTTTTTTATTTTTTAGGGATTTTTCATGACATTTAGAATTTCCCCCTAGTCTGGTGGACCAGTACTAACCATGGAGAAGTGTTTGGTGCTTACAGAGGATTGTGCTTCTAGATATAGCTTGGGTAGTTAGTCTTGCATTCAAAGTTTGCTCAAGCTTTTGATCTTGGAGTTCGTTGATGGTGAAGCTGGATTTGAACACTTGGTGCCTATTTGCCAAGTTTTCACCAAGGTACCTACTCAATAGCGCCTATTTTCTAGGTTTTCACTGAGAAAGCGATTTTGTTTCTCTTTACTTTTTTTCTTATTTGATTTTTTTTTGTCTCCAAGGCGCATGTTTTCTAGGTTTTCACCAAGGTAGCATTTTGTATTTTTTGATTTTTTTTGGTATTTTCTGGATATGTAGATAGTTTCCTTAACCATTGAGACCTCAAGCATAGAACCTATTGAGGTGCATGTTGTTTATGTATCCAGGGAGATTATCTCCTTATGGTTTCACCAATTGGTATGCCCCACTTTGGGTAGAGCTTACAATGACATATGGTCCTAGCCAGTTAGGCTCAAACTTTCCTGGTTTCACTCTTTTTGCTTGGTTCTTTTGACCTTCCATGAGGACAAGGTCTCCTACCTCAAATTTTCATGGCCTCAATTTCTTATGATAGTTCCTTTTAAGGCTATTATGATAGCCTTGTAAGTGATTGAATGCATTTTTTCTTCTTTCATCTAGTAGTTCTAGTTCACTGGGCCTTGCTACTCTGTAGTCTTCATCTAGAATCAGGTTCTTTAATGATATCCTTAGGTATGGGATTTCCACTTTGAGGGGTAGGACCACCTCTAATCCATAAACTAGGGAGAAAGGAGTGGATCCTATAGGTATTCTCACACTATTTCTGTATGCCCATAATATGGGACTAAGATATAAATGCTAGTCTCATCCTGATTCATTCACTATTTTCTTCAAGATTTTCAAAATGGTCTTGTTTATTGTTTCTACCTAGCCATTCCCTTGAGGATAATAGAATGAAGAGGACCCTTAATTTATCTAGAATTGTTCACATAGCTCTTCAACATATTTTTTTTGGAAAGGTGTACCATGATCTGTCAGGATGGTTTGAGGAATCACGTATCGACAGATGATGTGGTTGAGTATGAACATTGATATCTGCTTTCTAGCTATGTAAATGAGGGGAATTGCTTCCACCCACTTAGTGAAGTACTTTGTTTCTAATATGATGTATTTGTGTCCATTTGCTGAAGAAGGTGTAATTTTGCACACTAGATCAAATCCCCACATAGAAAATGGTAGTGGTGAAGTGATAGGATTTAGTTCTTGGGCTGGTGCATGGATGAGGTCTCCATGAATCTGACATTATCGACACATTTGTACATATTTTTTTGCATCTATCTCTACTGTGGGCTAGTAGCATCCCATGCAGATGATCTTCTTAGCTAAGTTGTTGCCACCTCCGTGGGTTCCACAAATTCCTTCATGTACCTCGTACATAGCTATCTGGGATTCCGTTGAAGTGAGACATCATAATAGTGTTCTATCTAGACTTCATGGATATAGAGTAGTTGAGAGGATGGTATACCTAGAGGCTTGGCAGATGAGGGAATTTTTCTAGTTTCTAGACAAGTTGGGAGGTAAGACACTAGTTTGAAGGTAATCATATACATCACTGTACCATGGGGTTTCAAGACCAACAAGGACTTGTGTTGATTCTCTGTGTGGTGCTTGGTGTGATGGTATCAGGAGTTTCTCCACTAGAAACTGGAATCGTGTTTCATTAACTGGCATATTGATCAGTGATGCTATGGTAGCCATTGCGTCTGCCACTTTTTTTTGAGCTCGTGGTATTTTCTCAAAGAAGATGTACTAGAATTTAGTACATAATCTTTCCATCTGTGCTCTGTATGGTATTATTTTCTCATCTTTTATCATATAATCATTGTTTACTTGGCTAATGACCAACTATGAATCTCCGTAGACTTTAAAATTCTTGATTCTCCATTGAATTGTTGTCTTTAATCTGATGACCAGTGCTTAGTATTCTGCTATGTTGTTTGTGCAGGGGAAGTTGAGTCTGAAATATTTTGGAAGTGTATCATCATTCGGAGTGATAAGAACTATTCCTTCCCCCACACCATGGTTCGTACATGACTCATCAAAGTATAATTGTCATACCTCAATTTCTAGTTGTAATGTCATAATAGATTCATCAGAAAAGTTAGAAATGATAGGTTTATGGTCCTGAATAGTTTCCTCTGCTAGTTGATCTGCAATCACTTGCCCTTTGATGGCTTTTCTGTCTACATATTCAATGTCAAACTCGGTTAAATTCATTACCCACTTTGCAAGTCATCCTATGAGCACTACTTTTCTTAAGAGGTACTTTAAAGGATCAATATGTGCTATTAACTTTTTTTGGTGACTCAACATGCAATGCCTCAACTTTTGGGAAGCGAAGACAACTGCAAGGCATGATTTTTCAATTATAGTTAAGCTCATATCTGACCAATGTTCTACTTAGATATTAGATGGCTCTCTCCTTACCTATGTTATCATGTTATGCCAAAAGGACACCTAATGTTGATTCTATTGTTGAGATATATAGAAGCAATGGTCTACCTTAGACTAGTGGCACCAATATAGGAGACTTGAGTAGATAAAACTTGAATATTTGGAATGCTTGTTCGCATTGTTCTATCCATATGAATTTGATGTCTTTGTACAATAGATGTTGGAATGGGGTGTACTTGTTTTCTAGCTAAGCTATGAAGTTCTTGATCGATTGGAGCCTTCCTTGTAACCCCCTTAGTTTCCTTAGGTTCGACGGTGGTGGCATGTCCAATATTTCTTTGACTTTCTTTGGGTCTACTTCAATGCCTCTATGTGACACTATGAACCCCTGTAGCTTCCCTGTTGTGACCCCGAATGCACATTTCTTTAGGTTTAAATAGACTTTGTATTCCTGCATTCTGTCAAAGATTGGTCCTAATACTTGTAGATGATCCTTGCAAAGCATTGAATTGGCTAGTATGTCGTCAACATAGTCTTCCATTGTTTTATGGATGAGATCATGAAAGATAGTTGTCATGGCCCTTTGATAGGTTGATCCAGCATTTTTTAGACTGAAAAGTATGATGTTCCAATAATATGTGCCCCAAGGACATGTGAAATTTGTTTTACATTGGTCTTCTAACGTGATCCTTATCTGATTATACCGTGAAAAGTCATCCATGAGTGATAGAATTGATGTCCATCAGTTAGATCTACTATCATATAAATATTAGGAAAAGGAAAGTCATCCTTGGGATAAGCTGTGTTAAGATCTCTAAAGTCTGTGCAAATTTGAATCTAACCACTGTGCTTTGTAACTAGTACCAGGTTAAAAATCCAGTCTGTGTATGGGATTGGTCTTATGAACTTTGCATCCAGGAACTTTTTCAATTCTTCCTTGACTAGCAATGAAACATGGGGATGCATCTTTCTAATATTCTATTTGACTAGTTTGGCATTGGGTAGCAATGGGAGATGATGCAGCACTAGCTCTAGATCTAATCCTAGCATATCTGAGTAGGACCATGCAAAATTGATCATTCTTTCCTTGAAGAAACTAATGAATTGTTCTATCTCCTTTGGGGTGAGTGATTTTTCCAAGTAGATGTTCTTTGGGTTCTTGTCATCTCCCAAGTTGACTTCCTCTATTTCTTCTGCTAATAGTGTCAACTTTTCCTCTGTCAAGGGGTGGAGTTCCTTCTTTCCATCTTCTTGTGCCTCAGTGAGGTTTTCACTAGAAGATACGTCTTGTTTTATCTTTTTATCATTTTTTTGTGTCAGGAAGCACCTTTCAGTTTTCACGTACTGATGATTCTATTTTCTTTTTCAATTTTTTTTTATGACTGGAAAGAGGGGCTTCCTCCCCAAAGTATGTTGATCTGTCGAGGTCAATGGAGAAACCTGATTTATGGCCTCCTAATGGAATTCCCTCTCTAAGTCCCATGAAATCTGTGATAGCCTCATCATTCTCAAAGACATTCATATCATGTGGTCCTTTTTGATCCCACTCTATTAGTTCTGGGTGTATAAGATAGGCTCTCCTATTGGTTTGACTCAATTTGGTTGAAAGGGACTATGGATATGGTTTTGACAAGCCTAGACTATGATGTGGACACACCACCTAAGGAATGGTTAATGACATGTTTATCGATACAGGGTTGGTCATCAATGGATAGTTGGTCAAACAAGTCATCAAGGTGTATGGTGGTGGTTGACCAAGGGGAATAGTCTAGGATCAATGGTTCAGAGTCATGAAGGGATCTCCACTCGTACTTGTGCGAGTCAATTTCAATAAAATGCTCATCAAATGTCTCACTTCCTTTGTTATCATCGATGGATATGTTGAGGTTTATTAAGGGTTTGAGAGGTTCCCACTTTGGTGGGCAACAAGTGTTGTAGTATATTGCTTATCAAGACATGTTCTGGGTTTTTCCCCTGGTGCAGCTCTGCTATTTGTTCCCGATCAACTTGGATGTCTTGGATTATAGGGCTAGTTCTTTGTTTCCCATAGCTTAACCCTCTCTTGTTTCTCTAGGTTGGCAGGAGAGACAATTCCATTAATCCTTGTTGTCTTTCCCCCAGACTAGTTGTACCATCATACCTAAATCTTTGTAGCATTGTATAACCATTTCCATAGTTTGGTATGGGTAGGGGTTGTTGAAGTCTCTCTTGTGGATCTTGGTAAAACCATGTATTGATATCTTGTTCAAATGGGTTTTCTTCTACAATGTCTCCCCATTTGAAAAAATTTGTGGGTGGACATATGAATAGAATAGGCTCTGGAGTTTCTATTATAATAATTGGTTGTGGCATGCCATATGTTCTTAGGCTCTGAGGCATGTTTGTTATAAAGAAAGCTTCCTCGTAGCTGTATTCACCACAACCCTTTTTGGTAATGGATATCTTTCCCACTTTATATGTGACATCCTTAGGATTTGAATTTGAAGAGGATGTGATGCTTGTGTCTTGGTTTGAGGGTACCTGGTTATCAGTGCTGATTTGGACCACATTATAGTATTGGAAAGGATTGGATCTCCCTCTATGATGATTTCTTCTCCCTGGTGTGGAAACTTGATGCATTGATGGTATGTTGAAGGTACGGATTGCATCTCATGTATCCATGGTATCCCTAGTAACATGTTGTATCCCAAATCAAGATCTAGGATCTGGAAAGGAGTGTTCTTGACAACTGGGCCAATCTAGACAGGTAGAATGATAATACCTTTAGAGGATCTTTCCTCTTCATCGTAAGCTCTGATATTTATCCTCCTTGTAACGTCAATGATAGATTCTGAATAACCTAGTTTCTTGATTAACTTTAGAATACATATGTTTAATCAAGCCCCACCATCAACAAGGACTCTATGGATAGAACTTTTGTGCACCTAGACAAGCAAGTGCAAAGGATCATTATGCAGGGGTTTATGTGGCAGTACATCATGATCTATGAATGTTACATTTTTGTTAGAAGCTATATGGTTAACCATCATTTGGAAGCTCTCAGGAGTTATTTCCCTTGGGAAATATGCATTCTAAAGGGCTTGGTCAAGTGCCAGTTTATGCTATGAAGATATGCACAAGAGGTCAAACATAGAGATCTGGGCAGGTGTACGCTTTAGTTGATCCACTAGAATTGTCTGTGGATCTAAGGTTGCTTGAGGGTTGGTGGGTGTAGAAGAAGAGGAAGGTACTACTTGCAAGACAAATTTGGTACAATGTGTGGTTAAAACACATTTGTTACCTTGGTTTTTGATAGTGATCATAGCCATATGGCTATCTAAAGGATTGAGGCAATTGATAACATTATCACTATTGGCATATGTATAGTTGACCTATTTTGACAATCCACAAGACCTGGAGGCTTTCCCTTTTTTGTGATCATGAATGTGTTGTTGAATATCATATGATAAGTTGTTGCTTTGGTTTAGGTATTTGTTATATTGATGACCCCTGTGTTAATTAGATCTTGGATAGCGTGTTTCAATCGATAATAGTTAGGTGTTTTGTGTCTTTTCACCTGATGAAAATCGTAGAAGTCATTGTCATTGTACCACCTTGGTTTATTTGTACCATGTGTGAATTCCCTAATTTTTGGGAGAGTGATAGTATTGGATTGTATCAGATTTCATAAAGCTGATTCTATCAGCTCTCCTAATGGTGTGACATCTCGCAGCTGGAATTGAAACCCTGGTTTGCGTTGAGTCTATTGTTGACTGTTTGACACAGTGATCTCCTGGACAGGGGGAGTTTGGTTTTGAGTGTATGCTTGTGGAGTGGGCACCATAGGTTTCTTTTAGGTTGTTGGTTGGCAGTGAAACTTTGGGTTGTGCATAGTTGACTATCTTAACATCAATGACACCATCATTGGTGACATTTTTATTTTTGTTCCACCACTTAGCTTTGTCTGTTGTAGTTTTGTTTGTATTTGTTTGGGTCAGATCTGCAAGGATTCCTCATTTGAATAAGTTCTTCTCATAATGAACTCCTCATTCTATGAGTTGTGTGAAGTTCGGAGCTAACTACAATTCTATTGTGAATGACATGTCTGGAATCAGATTGTCAATGAACATGACTATTAGGTCTTGCTTGAGTACATCATACATTATTTGGTTTGCAGTATTCCTCCATCTTTCTTGGAATTTTACAAAATTCTCTCCATCCTTCTATTTGATATCGCAAAGGTCCTTGATACTAACCTTGCGCTCTATATTATGATGGAAGTGAGTGATGAAATTTTCAGCCAATTCACCCCAAGACTGAATTTCATGAGGTAAATGTGAGAACCATTCCATTGCTGGTCCGACTAAGCTTTGTGGGAATAGTCACATTAAGTATGTCTCATCATATGCGACTTCGATGCAACTAGAAAAAAAACTCTCAGATATGTTCAATAGGGTTGGTATTGCCCCTATATTTGTTGAATTTTGGTACCGAGAAGTGAGTTGGGAATGGAGACATGTGAAGAGAATGATCAAAGGGGTATGGGTATAAGTCCTCTGCGGTGTAGGATTTAGTTTGCCCCAGATTTTTCATATCCATCATTTGGGTTTGAAGGGTTTGCATTTGTTGGATCAACATGTCTGTTTGATGCTGAGGCTGATGTGTGGCATTGTACCTCTATGTTATAGTAGGTATGAGGTTGCACCTCTGTGTCCCTTGAGTGGGAACATAGGACCTCGTCCTTGGGACTTGATATTGATTTCCCACCACATGATTATGAAATGGGGGCACATGAGTGGCCCGAGGTGGGTTTTGATGTGTTTTCTATGGTGGTTGGGTATGTTGTTGTTGTTGTTGTTGTTGAAGCTAGGGTTGATATTTCTTGGGTTGATATTCCTAGGGTTGGGGTTGCTACTAATGAGGTTGGATTTCTAGCAACTGAAGCTAGGGTTGATATTGTTGGGGTTGATATTGCTGGGGTTTGGGTTGCTACTGCTAAGGTTGGATTTTTGGCAACTGAAGATAGGGTTGTTGTTGCTAGGGTTGGATTTGTGGAAAATGAAGCTGGGGTTGTTGTTGCTGAGGTTGGATTGGTTTTTTAATGAGAAAATGTATAATCTTGGGCGAGCATAAACTGTAAGTCAGACCTACAGAGATGGATCCCTATAGAAATGACGTTTTGATCCCAAGGCTACTAGGAATTGACTATAGTAGCGGCATAGTTTTGGAACAATTTTTGTTTTTTGGTGGGATGGAAGGAATAGCATGAGAGCTTGAATGGCCTGGCCATGAGACTGAAGGTGGAGGCATACTAGTGGCCATGGGTTCACTTAGTTGTGAGCTTGTCATGCTTTGAGTGGAAGATGTGCTTTCTTGGATTACGCAATTGGTTTGATTGGGTATTGTCTGTGCCAATATTGGTATTCTCAAAGGTGGGAAATTTTGAGAAACCATAGGTAGTATTTGAGAGGGCTGAGTAGTGCTTGGACTTGCAAGAGCATTTTCGAGCCATATGGTCAACACACTAAATATAGCGGGGAGTTTGACTCCCTTTTTTATCAGCATGGCTAAGAAATATTTGGGGTTCCTCTCTACAACAACGTAAATTACTTGTGTGGAATAAGTATCTTGTTCTATAACTTCAATCTCCTCTTCTGTGACATTTTGGAAAAAAGCTAACCCACAGGGTTGTTCAATGAATAGAGAAAAACTGGTATTTATGAAAGGATCATCCTCTCACTCTATTTCCCAACTAGGGAATCTGTTGATATATGACTCATATTGTTGTGTTCTAGCCTTCAACCTTGTGTAAGGCCCTCCATGAGGTGTTTGAGACATAGTGCGGTCTAGATTTTGTGAGTAAAACAAGTGATATAAAGAAAACAAAAAAGGATAACCTTTCTTAGGAAGTCTGAGTTATGTTTTGGGCAAGGGTTATTCTAAGGATAGATGTTTATTTATCTTGATCTCAAATTTTTGATGATGTAAAAAATAAGATTTGTCAACTTTTGCTTGGGACAAAGTCACTGATAAAGATACCGATGATGTTTTGAGATGATGAGATCAAGATATTTCAAGTCTAAAATTTCAAACTAACAATGTTTTAGATGATAATTGTGCTTCTCAAAGAAGGGATGATCTCTAATGTTTAGAGATTCACACAATGTTCTTCGCATTTTTCTGGGATAGACACTGGTCTTTGACACAAAAAGGAGAGTATTTTCAAGGTTTTAAGGTCAAAGTAGGTGTAAAATATCTCTGGTTAACTACAACACAACTCCACTGATTATGGAAAAGTGAATGGTCAAGTGCGGTAGTTTATCACTGACTACGGTAATAAACAGGTTGATTACAACAATAAACAGGTTAACCGCGGAAAACTTCCATCAATTGCGGCAAAATGCGGGCAATTGTGGTAAAGGGGAAACAGTCTCAAAAAGACTAGAAGATAGGTATCACTGTCTGACAATTTTGATTTTCTGGAACAAGGCTTCTAATTTTCAAGATATTTTGATGTTGAAAACCCTAGACTTTAACAGGTTTGACTCATTTTGATAGTTTGGATGTTTGTTTTGCATTTCAGAAACTGATCAAAGAGAAAGCACAATAGACACTATTTCTTGAAGAATAAAGACCGACAATGTGTATGTTCTACAACTCTTTCAAGTTGCAATGTTATCACGAGGTCTCAACAATGAAAAGTTAGATTAATATAGGTCAATGGATTCAAAATACAATATTATAGGCTCAGTGTTTGAATGTCAGTTATCTCACACAACAATTACCACACTACTAGGACACAAAGGTCCACGACGTAGGTGCTCGTGTTTTTGCTGTTGCCAATTATTGTTGTCATAGAGTGAAGATCTCTTTCACTAAAAAAATACCTTGGGACACATATTTTGGGAATCTTGGGTGGAAATTCTATAACCCCTTGCACTATAATAAGGTATCTATTTGGAGGTAGATCGGGTTGGCCTCTAATTAACAAGGTTGTAGTAAGGGTCTGTAGTGGCTATCCAATCGGTTTGTACATGCGTGACTCACTTAAGAGCCTAGTTGATCATGTTGGCTCCTTAGGGATAATCAGCCTATCTAGACTATCATCAACACACCTTGCCTAAGCTTGGCTAGATAACATGGAACTTTGGCTCGCGCCTTGTTTATATACCGATTGAAAGGATTACTGGTTTGAGGTCATTCTCTGAGGAAGAAGCGCATTCCCTAGACAAGCCTTTCTAAAAGTATAAAGGTGTCTAATCTAACAGATTGTGCAAGTGCACCCAAAACTCAAGACACAAGGTAAATCAATTAAGCTCTGAAAGTTTGAAATGTGAACTAAGCTATACCACCATACAAGCACAAGTGTTCAGTTTTAAGCCCAAAAGTAGGTGTTGATTGCTTGTTCAATTTTAATGCCCCAAATCAAGAGATTTTTTTTTCCTTTGTTCAATTTTAATCCTCACATCAATTTTAAGCACCAAATTCTGAAATGTAAGATGTGAGATGTGTGACAAACACTATTCTTTTTAAGCCTAAATCGACAAGTGAATGAATTTTAGGTTGTATTGTTATCTTTTCTCCTCAATTCAAACCTGTCAAAGAAAGTGTTTAGTATCTCAAGAAATTAAAGATTTTCAATCCAAAATAGAAGAATATCCAGAAACTCTGGGATTATTGAGATTGCTGAAATTAATGGTGACTTTATACTTACTTGAAAACCTTTTGATTGAATCAATGTACCTGGTGTATGCTTCAATTTGATCTTCAACTGCGATTGTGAGAATAGCCTTTTGTTGTGATCGATATTTGATGGTTCTCCTTCTTGCAGCTCTTAATGATCTAGCACCTAGGATGCATTTGATTTCCTTCTTTGTCATTCACTATCAGTCAGCCCTGCATAGAAACCAAGGAAAAAAGATAGAAATGTGGCTTTTCTGTCAATTGCGATACTGGTTGTTCAATTGTGGTGATCTCTTGTCAATTACAGAAGAATGTTGGTGATTGTGGAAAATAACTCTATTTTATAACAGAATGCTTTCGCTTGTGGCTGTAAGACCAGAAAAAGGCATATTTAGCATATTACGTAGCCACAAACCCTAAATAGTATGCTAAGCCTATCTAATCTATCATGAAAGCTATTTTCTAAGGGAATTCATAAAATAAGCATATAAACTCAAAAACCACCTTCAAAGGAAGCTCCCATGTCCTTCTTTCTTCTCCATAATGAGATTGATATTGATCTTTGCACACACACTTTGCACAAGAATCCTAGTTTGCTAATGAGAGTACTAGAAGTGAGTGATCTTGAAGTTTTCTCAAAATCTTCTGGTTCAACCTTGAATGATAGAAATGCAACCATTTTATAGAAAATGGGATATAATTTGGTGAGGTTGCACAAAATCCATGCATAAATGTAAATTTTGGTTGGTGAGATGCTTGGAAGCATGAAATGGGGGAGAGATATTGAGGAGATATTGGAGGATATTGAAGATTTTGAAGAAGCACCTTAATAGGGATGTGAATCCTCAATTAAGGGATATGGAAATTAGGTGAGATTAGGAGGATATTAATTCAATTAATAAATCAATATTCCTCACAAATCCAAATTAGCTTTATGAAATTATGAAAATCTCATAAATTAAAATTAGCCAATTAATTAATTGTTGGAGACTTAGGGAAAAGGGAATAAATAAAGTTAATTTATTTATTCAATTAGGACCTAGGGATAAATTATTGGTTATTCACCCCAAAGGGGAAATTAGTAGATTACTGATCGAATTGAAGGTGTTGATGTTGAATTGAAATGATTTTGATAATGTTGATGAGAATTAGGGTTAATTCTGAGGGTTCCAGAATAGTTTAGGAAATCACAAAGCATCAATGATCTTTGAAAATGCACATGGATAATGATGATTGGAAATTTTTGAAAAGCACCAATGAAATTTGATGGCATCATAAGATTGAAATTGAAATGGGGAAACATCGATGATCTTTGAAAATGTTCCAGAAATGATGATCAAAAATAGTATTTACAATAATGAACAAAGCTATTGAATTGATATTGATAAATTGATAGCGATAACACCGATGATCTTTGACACTGTTATCAAATTGTTGATTGAAAGGATATGAAGCATTGATGATCTTGGACAATGCTCCTAAAATGATGACAAGATTGATTGAATTTGAATTAGGGTTTGATCGATTGGTTTGAAATTGGGTTGATTAGGCATCGGTGATCTTGGACAATGCCCCAGAATGGTCGGAGTGAGTCCAAACAATTCTGCAAGTGATTAGGAATAGAATAGGATAGGTTTGAACTGATTTAGGAAGGTTTGGAATGGTTTAGGATTGAATAGGATCAATTTAGGAAGGTTTGGAATGGTTTAGGATTGAATAGGATCGTTTTAGGGTTGATCTAAAATGATTTGGAAAATGATCGATTTGATAGAGAAAGTAAAATTGTTAGTAAATAATTGAAAAATTTTGCAATATTCAATCATTGATGAAAGACACAATGTCATCATACGATAAATATCATTTGTGCAACATAGAGGAATAACTAGGTCGCAAAACAACATTTTGATTCTAATGCTAAAAATGTTAAAATACGTAGACTAGTAGGCTCAAACCATTTTAGGTGTCTACATTTTGCCCCTCTTTGATACAATGTGATTATGAGCATTGTGTCAAAGAATCTTGATGAAAATAGCATTAAAACATGCCCTAGTGATAATAGGATACATAGGTGCCCCCTCGAGAAATAGTCTGAAAAATGTAAATGATACATCAATTTATCAACAATGCCGAGACGGATCCACAACAATGATCAGATCAAAAATTGGAGGTCAAATAAAAAAGTTATGGGGTTCAGAGCGCCAAAAGCATCACAACCAATACAAAAGGCAAGGGTTACATGTCCATCTAGGCAACCAAGAGGCTATAAAAGGGCTTGGAGGGGGTTTTGGAGCTCATTTTCACTCTCTCATTTGGAAGAATTGAGCTCTGGAGCAAGGAAGATGGATCAAGTGCTAGCAAAGATTTAGCAAGGGGAATGAGTTCATAGCTACCGACGGCTGGCTGATGCGTGACCCGAGGTGAGCACATCTGGTCCTCTTAGTGGTTTGTAAGTTTTCACACTTTCCTAGGCTATTTTGGAGGTCAAAATAGGGTCAAATAGGGCCTACAGGGCCTCACATGTGCCACTTGCATAGGTCATGTGCCCACCTAAGCAGGAAACATAGGTGAGATGACCACCTACACAACCAGTATAGGTGGGAGGCCATTCTATGCAGGTGGTAAGATAACCTGTGCAAGTGGTTAGAGAGGCCTCAAAATAGGGTCTAGGGTTCCTAAACTACCCTAAACTTCCCTAAGCTGGTCAAAACCCTAGGGCAAGGTCAAAATTAGGTCAAAATAGGTCAAAATAAGTCCTAGGTTGGTCAACAAGAAACAAGAAGTATAGAAAGTTGACCAAAGTCGCATGGTGATTGCAGGAGGAGCTGCCAGTTTCACAGACATGGGAGAGAAGACTAGCGTGTCTAGATATATTTCATAGGTTGAGTGGACATGAGAGGCAGATCCTCACCTCTCTAGGATTGTACTATATTATGTACATGCCCAAGATTAGGGCAAACCGGGGATTGATCACAGTGCTAGCTGAGCGGTGGCACTCAGAGACTAGTTCTTTCCACCTACCAACAGGGGAGGCAACTATGACACTGGAGGATGTATGGCACATCCTCAAAATTCCAATTCATGGGGAGCTCATTAAGTATGACCCAACGACAGGGCAAGAAGCGCTAAATCAACTATTCAAGAGCGATGATGTTGATATGGACATCTTTGATTATGATATTTGTTGGGATATAGTTGCCAGGCAGAATGATAGTCTAATTGCAATGATCTATGAGGTTATTGCATGTCTCTTGGTACTGGACAAATGAGGGAAAAAATTCCCTATTGACTGGGGGAGTGTCCTCAAGCAGATGATTATGCAAGGTATAGTTTTTGCATGGGGGCCATGCATGCTGCCCATGACATACTACCAGCTCCATCAATTGGCCTACCCAGGAGGATCGTTGATCAGTAGCAGGATCACATTGCTATAGGTGTGGGCCTATGAGCACATAGTGGTATTCTAGCCCATTGCCCAGAGAGTTGTGTTGCCAGATTTTCCATATGTTTACTACTATCAAGGGGTACTTGCACGAGGCCCATAGGGGTACACATTGCACTTCTGTCATGAGATAGATCTACTAAGAGATTTCACCTGGCGCCCATATAGAGACTACCCCAGATAGGATGGTGATGCAGACTGCAGGCATGAGAGGTACCTCATCATAAGGTTCGTTATGGGTGATACAGTTATTGAGATTCAGCTTCCAGAGTGAGTGCGCCACCAGTTTGGAGAGATACAGGGGGTACCAATAGGTACAACATTGTTTTCTTGGTTGAGGGCCAAGTCCACGAC
>MU226293.1:221792-249532 GCA_018584345.1 Thuja plicata
GATTCCTCTGATGGATCTAGATGTGGCAATACCGAGATTGCAGGTGCCTAGAGATGAGAGCACCAAGGAGGAGCAAGAGCCAGATGATGATGATGATGATGATCATGATCATGATCATGATCATGATCATGGTGACAGGGAGCTTAGTGATATGCCAATACAAATGGATGGGGACAGGGATCAGCCACCACATGGGGATGATGCACAGGGTCCTGATGATTGGTGTGAGGGTCATATATAGTGCATTATAGAGCTTGTGAGCTAGATAGATAGATTGACTCTTGAGAGAGGCACCTAGGTTGCAGAGTGTGCCTCATGGAATACAGATTGTGCATCATGGATTGTCGAGTGATCAACACTTATAGCATAGATGGACAGGTTGATAGCAGAGAGGGATGCAGCTGTGGATAGAGCACAGAGTGCACAGGAGGAGGCATGCCAGTTTATCAATTCCATCATCAATGTAGGTGTACATGATATTGTAGGGATGTTAGGGGATGCCCAGGAGGAGAAGAGGTACGAGCGAGTGATGTATGAGTGAGATGTGCCATGGGATTAGTGGGCACCAAGTTACAGAGCATCATCCAGCAGATCACATTCCTGTAGGACATAGAGCAATAGGGGAGTGTTGGGACTAAGGGGGCCACCTAGATCAAGATAGATAGGGCATCAGATAGGGGGATCCTCATCTTCTAGGCAGGATAGGGATCAAGAGGACCAAGAGAGTAGGGGTTGACAGGGGGTCTCTCTAGTAGAGGGACAATTTTGATAGACATATGATCTCCTACAGAGAAATAGGGGAGTGTTGGGACTGAGGGGGCCACCTAGATCAGGATAGATAGGGCATCAGATAGGGGGATCCTCATCTTCCAGGCAGGATAGGGATTAGGAGGACCGAAAGAGTAGGGGTTGACAAGGGGTCTCTCTAGTAGAGGGACAATTTTGATAGATAAATGATATGTTATGAGCCTACAGGCCTCAGTGTATACAGACACCTTGATTTTTGTACTCTGATACTTTTTTGAGACACACACACACACACACACACACACACACATATATATATGACATGCAGCTACCTTTATGATGCACAGGATGGATGCTTATGTAGATGCTTTACTTTCCTATTATATGATTATGCTTATATATTGCAATGTATTTACTTTGTTATGCAATAATATATGTTATGGATGCAATAATTGTTTTTGTCCTTTGCTTTTTTGAAATGTATGAATGCAAAATGTATGTTTAAAATTTTCCTCATGTATAAATGAATGAATGCAAAAGATGCACATGTTTTTGTTGTTTTTCTATTTTATGAATGCATGTATGCAGGATGTAGTTGTTTTTGATGTACTAGAGTACTAGACCAAGGTGACTATGAGGACTGACTGAAGAATTGCTAGCAAAAAACATAAATTAGATGAAGAAATGTTAGTAGAAAGATGTTGGCTTTCAAAAGTGCAATTTTGTGATAAGAGATAATTTTGATATTGTAAAAGTGGATGCGACGCATTGTGGCACAAAAGCCAAAGCGCAAAGGTCATCCTTTTTGCATAAACAAACATGATGCAGATAGAGGATGATCTTCTCTATCTCGAAATCATGTAGCAGACATGCCCCAGAATATCATGCGATCATCAAATAGGTAGAAAAAGCAAAGCAAAAAATAACTGGTCATGAACCATCCTGGCTACTCTCATAAGATCAGATAATATCATCGAGTAGCATAGAAACAGGAGCAAAAAAGAAAATACAAAATACTCACTGAAACAATGTGAGCCAATAGCCATTTTGATCTTTTGTTACTTGCATTAAATGTTCGTTGATTGATAGCTTAGATTGAAAATTGAAAGATAGTTTGGACAGATTGATAGATTTGATAGCAAAGGTTGAAAGATTGAATAGTCCAACCAGATTGAATGTTGAGTCACAATGATTTAGATTGCATATGATTTTGTTAAGCACAGATTGATGATTCTACCACTGATGTCGGCAAACATGATGTTCGCTTCACAAAAATAAGACAAGTATGTACAAATTTATTGCAGATTTTTGAAGAGACTTTGCAATTTTTAGGGTTTTTGAAATATTTGAATTTTTTTGGTCTTTTTTCAGGATCGTATTTGAATTTTTAGCAATTTTTTCAGGACATTATTTGATTGTTTTGGAATTTTTTGCTTATTTGGATTTTTAGGATTTTTTCAGGTCATTAAGATATTTACAAAGTGTTATCTCTAGTTGGATAGTCGAGGAATCTCAAGGATAAACCATGTTCAAGGTCTTGCCCCCAATTCAAATTCAAAGACGCTCAGTGCCAGGAATCTACCCCCAGACAACAAAAGAAGCTATGTACAGAGGTCAAAGAGACAAATAGACTGGGTATACCAAGGGGAAGACAAAGAAGTTCAACTAGTTATAGGCCATAAAGGGACACTAGGGTCGATGAAAATCAAAAGATGTGATTAGGAAAGGACATCAAGATACCAGGTGGAACCATGATAGATAGTGGAGCAACAAATTACTACTCGTGGCCCCTGTTTTCCAGGTTTTCACCACAGTACTTGTCCAAACCGCCTGTTTGCCAGGTTTTCACTTTTGGATGGAATTTTTCTCTTGATTTCTATTTTTGTGTGCCAAGATGCCTATTCGCCAGTTTTTCATCGAGACAACCATTTTTTTCTCTTTTTGATCTTTTTTTGCTTTTTTCTCTTTTTTTATTTTTTTGATAATTTTTCAGAAACTTTTGCAATTTTTTTTGTACTTTTTTCAGAAATCATGCATAATACTTATGGAGGTGCATGTTTTTCAATGCCTCTGGCAATGGTTCTCCCTCTAGTGTTGCAAGTTGATACACTCCAGACCCATATGATGCTGTGACTATGTACAGACCATCCCAATTTGGTTCAAATTTTCTAGACTTCTCTCTGTGTGGCTGGGTTTTGTAATTCATCTTTAGAACCAAGTCTCCAATCTCAAAGTGGTGAGCTTAGACCTTCTTGCTGTAAATTTTTTTTAGATGGTTTCGGTAGGCTTGCAAGTGTACCAAGGCAGTTTAATGAGTGGAGACAAACTGCCTTGGAAGCAATAGTTGCTCAATGAGAAATTCACATCTCTCTTCATTATTCGGCATGTCAATCAGAGATGCAATATTGTCCATAGCATCTTCTTGTTTGTTATGTATCCTTGGAAGTTGGTGGAAGCTGATTGTAACAAATTGCTCCTTGAGAAAGTTGGCCAGCTTATTTGTAAGGTACTAGCTTTTCATCCTTAGTTTCATAATCATTAGTGACCTGGTGGATGACTAGTTGAGAATCACCATACACCTTGAGGTGCTAGATTTTCCATTGAAGAGCAATTTTGAGTCTAGTAACATGATGATATCTCCTTGCAGGGTGACGAACATGATGCCTACCCCTGATCCATGCCTAGTATGTGAGCCATCAAAGTCGATTTGTCATTCATTGAATTCAGTGAAAGAAAAAATGGACTCATCTAGAAATTCTGATAGTAACAGATGATCATCAGGAACTGGTGCTTCTATGATTTGATTTGCTATCAACTGGGCTTTTATTTCCTTTCTATCTACATACTCTATGTCAAACTCACTCGGGAGCATGACCCATTTGGCTAGGCGACCCGTGAGAGCTGCTTTACCCAAAAGATACTTTAATGGATCAATCTGAGATAAGAGCATGGTTTTCTGGTGTAGCATGTAATGTCTTAACTTATGTGTGTCAAAAACCATAGCAAGGAAGGCTCATTCAATGAGTGAGTAGTTTAATTCATATCCAACCAGAGTTCTACTGATGTAGTAAATGGCTCTTTCTCATCCTTATTCGTCATGTTGTGCAAGAAGAGCACCCAATGTAGTTTTTGTCATAAAAATGTGCAGGAGAAATGGCTTCCCTGGAATGGGAGGCATCAAGATTGGTGGATGCAATAGATAATATTTTAGTTGTTGGAACAAGTGCTCACATTTTTCATTCCATTGGAAAGTTACACCTTTATGTAGTAGATTTTGAAATGATTGGCATTTATCTGCGAGTTGTGCAATAAACCAATGGATAGACTGTAGTTTCCCTTGTAGACTTCTTAGCTTCCTTAGGTTTTTTGGTGGAGGCATTTCCAAAATGGCTTGCACCTTTGTAGGGTCCACTTTGATACCTCATTGAGAAATGATATAGCCTAGGAGTTTCACAGAAACAACTCCAAAAACACACTTTTTGGGGTTTAAGTGGAGCTTATTCCCTTCCATTTGTTCAAAGATTCTTGATAGAATACTCAAATGATCTTTCTTGGTTCTAGATCTGGAGAGGAGGTCATCAACATAGTCTTCCATTAAGATGTGCATGAAGTCATGGAAGATAGTGGTCATTTCCCATTGATAAGTAGCTCCGATTTTCTTGAGGCCGAAGGGCATGAAATTCCAACAATAAGTTCCCCAAGGACAGGTAAAAGCTGTCTTGGATTGATCCTTGAGAGCAATCCAAATTTGGTTGTAACCAGAGAAGCCATCCATCAGTGACAGCATCTTGTATCATGCATTCATGTCAACAATGATGTCGATGTTGGGAAAAGGAAAATCATCTTTAGGGCATGCCTTATTTAAATCATGGAAATTAGTGCATATCTATATGCCCCCATCATGCTTTCTAATAGGAACTAGATTGGAGATCTAGTCTACGTAATCTATAGGTCTGATGAATCCAACATCCAATAGCTTCTTCAATTCTACTTTTACCAGTAGAGCTATTTGGGGATGCATATTTCTTAGCTTTTGATTTACTAGCTTCACACGTGGATTCAGAGGGAGGTGGTGAAGAACTAACTTAGGTTCCAGGCTGGGCATGTCAACATAGGACCAGCCAAAATTGATCTGGCACTCAAGGAAGAATCTGATAAACTCATCCTTCTCTTCTGGTGAGAGTGATGCTGCAAAGTATATGATCTTGGGATTGTTTGGTGTTCCCAAGTTAATTTCCTCTGTCATTTCAATGAGCAGTGTCAACTTCTCCCTTGGATGGGGTATGTCCATTCTTCCATCCTTAGGTGCCTCAAAGAGGTTTTCACCCTCAGATATGTCCTTTTCTTTTACTTTTTCATGGTCAACTAGCACCTTTTGGTTTTCACTAGAGGACCTATTCTTTTTATTTTTTTCTTTTTTGATTTTATCATTTTCAATTTTGTGACTGGAATACGGAGTTGCCTCCCCAAGATATGTAGTAGCAACAAGATCAATGGAGAACCCTTTTTTGTGATCGCTAGATGGTATGCCCTCTTGGAGCTCAAATAATTCCACTATTGCTTCATCATTTTTGAAGCAATCCAAGCTCGGTGGTCCTTGCTCGTTCCAATCAATAAGTTCAGGGTAGACTAGGGGGATGTCATCATCAGTAGCATAGATGTTTTTGAGACCAGAGGTAATGGAAAAGATGTAAATATTAGTGTCTTTGGATTCAGAGACTTCATGCACTGATGGTTCAGGACTGGGATCCCAAAAAATTATAGCCTAGGGATCAGGATCATTTTTTGGAGGAGGGAGAATTGTGTTAACATGTTTGTCTATCCTAGGCAGGTCGGCAGGGTCAAGGAAGAAATGGTCAAGCTCATAATAGATGGAGGAATAGGACATTCATTCCCACTCATTTGAATTGGTAGTGTACTCACAATGGGGATCCTTAGATGCCTTTTCATCATTTGAAACCTCCATGTTTTCACATGAGGCCATTTTGGCATTTGAAGAGCCAATTTGTAATGGTTTGAATCCAATGCCCAGATGAATGGGATGGCCCTTTGTAGAAAGGGGCTCAAAAATCCCTTGCTTGTGTATTCCAAGACCACTATAGCCATCATATCCTTTTTTCTGCATGAGTGTGAACCCAGGCCCGTATCTTTCAACGGGTATCTCAGTGGGATCATGTTCTTATTTTTGTTGATCTTGGAAAATCTAGCTGGATACATTGTCATATACATGTTCTTCATGTAAACCACCCCATAGAGTGAATGTAGGTGAGGGCATAACCTTCATGGTAGTTTTGGGTGGTTGTGCTTGTAATAAATTTGGTTTTCCATAAGACTTTGGGGAGAGAGGAAGCTTCCCAATATCAAAATCTTGTGCCATGGTATACTGTCCACACCCTTTATCTTCAATCTCCAGCTTTCCTTTGATCATTTTTTCAAGGGTGGCTACATCAACATATTTGGAGGAATTGGATGAAGTGGCTTCACTATTGGTAGGAACCTATTGTGTGGGCCCTTCTCTCAGAGTGGCACAAAATTGGAAAGGGTTAGGATCACCTGGGATGGTGATCTCAGCTTCGTTGTGAAATAACTTCATACATTGCTGGTACGTTGAGGGAATCACCTTCATGGCATGGATCCATGGGAATCCTAAGATCATGTTATAGGGAAAGTCTAGATCCAGGACTTGCAATAATGTGTTTTTAGTAACTGGACCAGTTCTTATGGGAAGTATGATGACTCCCTCAGAGGGACATTCAGCATCATTATAGGCCTTTATTGTGATTCTCCTGGAAGGATCAATGTCACTCTCATTGTAACCAAGATCAAGAATGACCTTCAAAGTGCAAATGTTAATTCTTGCTCCATCGTCTATCATGACTCATCGGACTTTGGAATTATGGACAAATGCTTCCAGATGGAGAGGGTTATTATGGCCAACCCAGTCATGTGGAACATCATCTTTGGAAAATTTGACATGATGGGATGCAGAGAAGTGCCCCATCATGGCCTGAAACTGGTTAGTGTCAATATCTGTCAGAACAGTGGACTCTTTCAATGTTTTTTCAAGGACTGCCTTGTGCTAGGGGGATGTGTGCAGCAAATCAAGGATTGAAATCAAGGTAGGGGTCTTACCCAGATTGTCAACAAGGTTGTAATCTAAAGGTACCTTGGGTTTGGATGGTGCACCAAGCACAATAATCTTGGTACGATGGGTAGCGACTACCCATTGAGGGTTACTATTTTGAAAGGTCAGAGTGGACACATGTGAATTGGCCACAGAAAAACAATTGATGGTATAGTTATGGTCGGTCCAAGTGTAATTGACATTGTTCTTGGAATTTAAATTTGACGTAGAGGCATTTCCCTTTTCATGATCAACCAAGGGGTTTGTGAAAATAGTATGGTCGGTGTTGGAAGATCCCACCATGGGTTCAACTTCAATCACACCTTGATCAATAAGGTCTTGCACTTTATGTTTTAATTGGTAGAAAGAATTCATTCTATGTCCCTTTGTCCGATGATAATCACAATATTTGTTGTCATCCCACCAAGGTGGTTTAATTGCAAAGGATTGTGGATCTTAGGTAATTGAATGTAGTTGTTTTTCAATAACTTTTGCAACATTGAATGGAGTGGTTTACCCAATGGTGTGAATTGTCTTCATGGTCCATTTTTGTTCCTCAGTGGTCGACGCTGCCAATTTTGTTGTACATTATCATTCATTTGTGTTTGAGGTTGTGTTGGAGCTGGTGCTAGAGGTGGTGCTTGAGTCATTGTCTACATATTGGTACTAGTGGGTCCTTTGAGACTCACTTTCTTCTGTGTCACATTAACAATCTGTGTGTCGACAACGTCATCATTTGTGACATTTTTATTCTGAGACCAAAACTTTGGTTTGTCACTGGAAGTGCATGCATTTTGATTATCCTTGTTGATTTTTAATACTCCTTTGTCAACTAGAGCATATTCTTCAATGTCAATCCCTTTTTTCATGAGATTTTGTATGGTGCTTGGACGTTTGAGTTTGAGCTCGTACATCATCTCAGGTACCAGATTCTGGATAAACAATCATATTTTTTGTTCTTCTGATACATCAAAAGGGTATTGACTCACCAAATTCCTCCATCACAATAGGAAGGTCATAAAGGATTCTCCAACCTTTTGCTTGGTTGTGCATAAATCAGCCATCATAACCTCACTTGATATGTTGAACACAAAGTGAGAGATGAATTTGTCGACTAGTTCTTTCCAAGACCTGATATTACCAGGTAGTTTAGAGTACCACTCCATTGCTTGACCTCCAAGGCTTCAAGGGAAGAGTTGCATGAGGTATGTGTCATCATGATTTACCTCGATGCAAGACATATAAAATTCCTGAATGTGGTCGATTGGATTGCCTTTCCCTTTGTATTTCTCAAACTTGGGTACGTCAAAATTCTTGGGAAAAGGAGGCATGTAAATTTTTGGATCGAACAGATTAGGACATAGGTCTCATTCCATATAGAGTGTCTTTGTGTCCTTGAATTGCATATCATTTGATTGCTTCTACAAGTGTTGGATTTGCTGAAGCATTTGTTCATTCTTCTAAGACTTCACATCTTTTTTACGTGTATCAGAATGATGTGTCTGCCTAGAAGCCCTTGAACATTGACTATATTCTAAGGCCCGATCTGATTCCAATGATTCAGATGACATGTCATAGACTGATGCCACATGTTGTCTGGCATGTTGCTGAGGATTTTCCACATGTTGTTGATTTATTGGTGGGGGATTGTAATGCTGACCTTGTGTCGCATAATATAGTTGGGAAACTTGTTGTTGATATTGTGGGGCATAATGTTTTTGTTGAGTTTGTGCCACATGCTATTGTTGTTGAGACACATTTTGTTGTTGTGCAACATATGGTTGTCGTTGTTGAACATGTTGTTGTTGTTATTGTTTTTTTTGTTTTTGTTGTTGTTGTTGTTGTTGTCTCTGTTGTTGAGCATACTATTGTTGCAGAGCATGTTGCTGTTGTTGTATATACTACTGTTGTAGGGCACATTGTTGTTTTTGTGAATATTGTTGTTGTAAAGTGTGTTGTTTTTTTTTCACATATTGTTGGGTATTTTTTTGTTGTTGTGGGTGCACTTGTTGCACTTTTGGACCTTGCACATGTTGTTGGACCAGATTGGATTCTTGACCCACCTACATTGTTGGTTGTTGCATGCTATGATCTTGTTGAAATCCAAGTGGTCCAAGTATACCATCAAGATTTGCAGTCTTATGTTTCGGTGGTGGTACCTGTGACATCATGTTAACTTGTGCTGCAATTTGTGGTTGCACTGGTTGCACTACATCCATAAGTGGTACTTTTTGAGCCACTTGGGCTTGTTGCACTTTCTCTATGACATGGGTTTGTTGAGTCACTTTAGGTGGAATTGGTGCAATATCCATGAGACTCTTCTTCTTTTTCTCTTGCAATTGATTTGGTATAGGTTTAGTAGTCACATTAGTTACATCAAATGTGGATACCCTTGGTGGTTCATCGAATGTTCATTTGGATGTTGTTGCATTGGAAGTGCTTCCTAGAAATGTTGTATGTGCTACCAAAGGAGGACCATTTGGTTGAGTTTCTTCAAAAGGGGGTGCATATGGCATTCCCCAAGGAAATGCGAACATATCATTTGATCCTTTTGGCAAGTGATTCTTTAAATCAATCCTCCATGTTCTTTTAGGACCCTTTTTAGGTATTTGTGTCTTATCCACCATTTTGGGAGGAGGGAGTTCTACTTTTTCAAATAAAGGATTGTCCAATGGTACATACTTTTCCTTTGGAGGAATATTGACAGTTAAATTATTTTTTTGTCATTTTTTTGTTAGCACCATAGTTGACTCATCGAAGGGTTGTTCTTTCTTTTCTCTATCCCGCACCACCAAGGTTTGGTTATCTTCCGAAGTAGATGGTGGGGGAGTTTGATATTCCAAAGATAATTGAGGGTTTTTCTTTTGAATCACTTTTATATATCATCTTAGATCTTGAGTCATGAGGTATGTTAATGTCTCCTAAATTTTCTTGTTCTTCACAGCCTCATCAATTTCCTCTTTAGGTAAATCTTTGAAGGAAAAAAATGTTCCATGTGAGTCTCCAGAATCTAAAGAGGGACTTGAGGCATTGCCATGATCTTGATTATCTATTGGTGGTGGAGGAGGTTGATAAGATCAAAAATCTATCTTTGGAATAGGGTGTTGTTGCAAACAATTGGGTTGGACTTGATTGATTTGAGAAATTTGTTGGTATTCCTCCTCAGGTGTAGGGGGAACACTACCTTGGCCAGTGGTATAGGTACAAAAATTGATTCAAATTTTGGGGGAGGCCCCCATTGAATAGTGCCAAAGTTTGGGGAAGCATTTGAAGGATAACCCATGTTGCATAGATCATTGCTTGAAGTAGGTCCTTGAGGAAATGTGACATGTCTTGGGTCTTGAAATTTTTGATGTGTTTCTTCCAATGGTTGCATGTTGATTAGGTCATTTTGATTATGATATGCAACACCTTGTCTTGGATCAAAAGGGAATTGTGATTCTGGTTGTGATGTAAACATAGGCAAATGAGGGTCTTGTTTCCCTTTGGATGCTTGAGACCTTGTGAAAACTAGCATGATTACTATATGCAAATGCAAGATTATTTTGGAATTTTAGAAAGTTTGGAAATGCAACTTTGGAAATACAAGGAACTTATGCAAATGCAATCTAAGGATTATGCAAATGCAAGCTAAGGTTTATGCAGCTATGTTTTTGGTTTTTTTGGACTTTAACAATTAATCTTTTGAAAGGAGACAAATCTAGGAGCATAACCTTATGAGTTTGAATAAGGATCTTGACTTGATAAAAAGGATTTTTGGAACAAGGGACAAGTTTGATAAAAGGCTTAGGTCAAATCCACCATGACAAAGGTGGAATAAGACCAAATTGATAAAGGGGGGTTTGAAATTTGGAAAAAAGGGGGTTCAATTCAAGATCCTATTTTCAACATCATAAAGAGAGGTTCCATGATTTGGATACTTCCTAGGATTGTTTGCAAAGTTTTTAAAGATGCTCTAAAAATGAGCTATGTATGTAAGAGGGCTATGATTAGGACTTATGCAAAAGGGACTATAATGAGGATTGAAATGAAGTCTATAATGCAAGGAATTTTTGAAATGCACAATGCAAGGAGATTAGGTCATGACTATGTAATATGAAGGCTATCAAGAATGCTAAAAGGTTCCAAGTGAAAAGTTCAAGGTTCCATATGTTTACTCAAAGACAAGGTTAGTTGTGACCATTTGATTGTTTTGAAAGATTGATTTGGAAAATGTGTTCTTTAAGGAGAGTGCTTTTAAGATGTTATAATTTTTATTAAGGTTTGAACACTCACACAAGACACATCATTGAGAATGGCTATTGTAAAATGAACAAACACACCACTTTCTAAGGATAGCAAGGATAGTATCTATTGAATCAAGGATAGTATCTGTTGAATCCCCACTTGAACTAAAGTTCAGCCATGCTTACTAATAGCGGACAACCTAGAAGCTTGGAGGCACGGGCTCCTCCTTACATGTGCACTCACTTCTGAGGCACTCCAAGCTTCAACTCCCAAGGTTCATCACTTCCCAAGGGATTTGTGTCTCGACTAATAACCGTGAAAGTGTGAGGCATCTTAGTTGGTCTCTAACCTTCTGCACCAATAGATAGAAGTTTTTTCTCTACTACAACATGGTGTCTAGTAAGGGAATCCATTTGGGTGGTTATACGTACGGCATATTAGCCTCGTTATGGAGGCATCCCAGCCTACGAAAGTTAGGTTCTGTAGGTTTTAACGCACCACAAGGGTACTGGGGGAGATCTTATTCCTAGTATAATGCATTTAACACCCATCCATTGAGAGATTAATCACAATGGCATATTTTTACCCCGGTTTAGATTGGCTTGGCTTTAGCCTGTCACCAGTTGGGCATCGACTCTCATTGGCTCTACTAAAGCACTTGGGAGGTAGCCACTCTATAAGAATGATATGAGTTTCTCTTACACCAAAGATCCATGAAGGCGAGGGGAGAGGATGCACTCATATGATTCTTTGGGTTTTATAATCTAGAAAACACATCAGACACATGAAATCAAAAGGTTCATTTCAAGTACCAAAGTGAAGTGTTTTCTAACTACAAAAAGAAAGCACAAAAGTTTGGGAAAACACAAGGTCTTCTACAAATGTCCTACATTGAAACCATTATTAGTTTTTAGGATTCAATCTTCATCCCACGATTGCCATCATGCTACACAAAATCATCAGTAACACCAAAATATGGTAGTCTAGGTGCAAAAACAAGTATAGGAATGCAGAAATCCAAAAATAGCATTGAAAAACACCACTTTTACCACCTGCACAAGAACATACTACCACCTGTGTATAACCAAGGCACCACCTATGTAGGAACAGGCTCCCACCTGCGCAGCTTCTGACCACCTACGCAACAACTGATCAGAAGCCTAAAAATGACTAAAAACTTGCAAAAATAGAACTTATTTCAACATCTAAGCATGAAATATCATCATAAACATAGATATGGTTCATTATTTATTCCATTTAAGTTTATTGGAAAATATTTGAAGTGAAATTGAAACCCTAACTAGCTTGCATGTGCATGAAAGTGGTTTAGGAACGCTTTAAAGACCAAATTTTGCATTTGATCCTAAACTAGTTTAGAGTTGATTTTAGATACCCAAATCAGATATGCATGTTCATTTTAGGCCCATTAACAACTTAAATAACTTGATATTGCATGACATAGTCCATTTCCACCCCCAGTTAGGCTAGATTGCAAGTTGCTTGAAATTTGAACAAGTTTGGTAGCATGAAACCCTAGACTAGATGAGATTCATTTTAGGAGCCCAAATACAAATGTGCATGTTCATTTTAAGCCTTTCAAATCAAAGTTTGAATTTAATTTACCACATTAGGGTTCATTCACCAAACTTAGGGTTCATTTGAATAGTTTAGGGTTCATTTTAGCTTGTAAACAAAGAAAAAGCAGAGGAGAAAGCCCTAAATGGAGAATAGTTTCGTAAATATTCAAGAAATGATCCTAAACCCTAAAAGAGGGCCCCATATGATCAAATTCTTAGGTAACCATCCATTTGTGTAGCTATAGGCCCCAAGTGTGTAGGTCTAGGTTCCACTTGTGCAGGACTTAACCAACTGCGCAGAAATAGTGACCACCTGCGCAAGAACAGTGACCACCTATGCAGCTTCAGTAACCACCTGCACGGCTCTCTTCTAGAACCTGAAAAAGACACAAAAACACAAAAAAAAATTTATCAGTTAAGCATGTTCATGTCGGTTTCACCAAATGTAAGACAATAAAAAGGCATATTTAGCATATTAGGTAACTACAAACCTAAATAGTATGCGAAACCTATCTAATCTATCATGAAAGCTATTTGCTAAGGGAATTCATATAATAAGAATATAAAATCAAAAACCCCCTTCAAAGGAAGCTCTCATGTCCTTATTTCTTCTCCATAATGAGATTGATAGTGCTCTTTGCACACACACTTTTCACAAGAAGCCTAGTTTTCTAATGAGAGTACTAGAAGTGAGTGATCTCGAGGTTTTCTCAAAATCTTGTGGTTCAACCTCGAATGATAGAAATGCACCCATTTTATAGAAAATGGGATATAATTTGATGAGATTACACAAAATCCATGCATAAATGCAGATTTTGGTTGGTGAGATGCTTGGAAGCATGAAATGGAGGAGAGATATTGAGGAGATATTGGAGGATATTGAAGATTTTGAAGAAGCACCTTAATAGGGATGTGAATCCTCAATTAAGGGATATGGAAATTAGGTGAGATTAGGAGGATATTTATTCAATTAATAAATCAATATTCCTCACAAATCCAAATCAGATTTATGAAATTATAAAAATCTCATAAATTAAAATTGGCCAATTAATTAATTGTTAGAGACTTAGGGAAAAGGGAATAATAAAGTTAATTTATCTATTCAATTAGGACATAGGGATAAATATTGGTTATTCATCCCAAGGGGGAAATTAGTGGATTATTGATTGAATTGAAAGTGTTGATGTCAAATTGAAATGATTTTGATAATGTTGATAAGAATTAGGGTTAATTCTGAGGGTTCTGAAATAGTTTATGAAATCACGAGGCATCGATGATCTTTGACAATGCGCCTAGATAATGATGATTGTAAATGTTTGAAAAGCGCCAATGAACTTTGATGGCACTGTAATATTGAAATTGAAATGGGGAAACATTGATGATCTTTGACAATGTTCCCGAAATGATGATCAGAAATAGTATTGAAAATAATGAACAACACTATTGAGTTGATATTGATAAATTGATAGCGATAACACCCGATGATCTTTGACAGTGTTCTCAAATGTTTGATTGAAAGGATACGAAGCATCAATGATCTTGGAAAATGATCCTAAAATGATGACAAGATTGATCAGATTTAATTAGGGTTTGATTAATTGGTTTGAAATTAGGTTAATTAGGCATCGGTGATCTTGGATAATGCCCCAGAATGGTCGAAATGAGTCCAGACAATTCTGGAAGTGATTAGGAATAGAAAGGGATAGGTTTGAACTAATTTAGGAAGGTTTGGAATGGTTTAGGATTGAATAGGATTGATTTAGGAACATTTGGAATGGTTTAGGGTTGAATAGGATTGATTTAGGGTTGATCTGAAATGATTTGGAAAATGATTGATTTGATAGAGAAAGTAGAATTGTTAGTAAATAATTGAACAGTTTTGCAATATTCAATCATTGATGAAAGACACAATGTCATGATATGATAATGATCATATGCGCAACATAGAGGAATAATTAGGTCGCAAAACAATGTTTCGATTATAATGCTAAAAATGTTAAAACACGTAGACTGGCAGGCTTGAACCATTTTTAGGTGTCTACAGTGGCACGAATCAATCAATTATGGTAAAGCATAGGTGATTGCGACAAAGAATAGATGGTTGCAGTCAAATACAAGAAATTGTGGTAAATTTATAGAAGATAGAGAGATAGAAGATGATAGAATAGCGATGCGAATGCCTGCAATCAATTGCGATATTAAACCAGTTAATTGCAGCATGATTTCGTCAATTGCAGAAAATACTAGCAATTGAAAAATAATGCAAATATAGAGAAAATGATGAAATTTAGGGTCTACAATCTTATGGTTATGGCTGATTGATTTTGTCTGTCATCTGTAAGAGATTTTTGGGTTGTTTGCTTCACGTCGAGTTCACCAAAATGTACGCCTCCTCTTTGTGATTCGTGGTTCCCAAGCTTTCCAAAGGCGAGGATTAGTAGCACCATTTTGCAATGATATAAATCCAATAAACAAAGCTACCAATAAAAAATAACTTAAGACATAACCAATAAAATGTACAAGCAAAGAAAGGAAAACAAATGAATGCAAACCCCAAAGTGCTTGAAGCTTCTATTGTCTCTCTCTACTCCTTTCAAAATGCTATTTTTGATGATCAGTATTGGTGTGGGCAGCGTCTATGACCTAAGAAGTGTCAATAATTTTCTAATTGAAATGGATGTGTGATCGTAAGATGACTTGAATGCTAGAACCAAACTGATAGAGTAATGGCGCACGAGAGCTTGAAATCCTAGATCCTTCAAATGGTTATGAAGGGTTTATTATATAGGAATTGAGGATGAAATGAACGGTCAAGATCGATCCCAGAGATAGGGAGATGAATGGTTGAGATCAAAGGGAACTGGAGAAGCCATCAGTAAACTCCACCTCTTCAATTGGTAAAGAGGAGATAGAGTTTGGTTGACTGAAGAGCTAATTGTGAGTTACCTTTTAGAAATGAAGAGGTGGGTGGAGTTACCCATGTGAACTAGAGAGATGGGTGGAGTAACCCATGTGATCTCATTGGAGTTATCTCTTTGAAGATAAATGAATATTTAATTCATTTATTTAATTAATGTTTTCAACATGTGAGATAATTGAATTCTTTTTTATTCAAAATTGCTTTATTGATGAAATTAAATTAATTTAATTAGAAGAATTTAATTAGTAAGTTTAAATATTTAAATTTAAACTATAGGAAATTGAATTTAATTAATTAATTAATAGTAATTAATCAATTAAGGTTAATTAATTAAATAAAATTAATTATTTAATTAATTTTTGAAAATTTGATTAGATGATTTGGGAAATGAATTTAGAAGAAAATAAATGATTAATTAATCATTAAAAAACCATTAATTAATAGATGAAATAAATTTAGAAGAAAATAGATGATTAATTAAATATTAAAAAACCATTAATTAATAGATGAAAATTAGTGTTTTTAATGTCAAGTCGCAAGTCTATCCATTTTAGGGTGTCTACAGGTATGATAACTATTTTTGGTCACTAATGCCATAGGGGGAGATTGTAGACCATATGGAAAGACATGTTGTCAATTAGTGTGAAAACACTTAGTCATCACAATATTAAGCAAGCCAGCAGCTTGAAGTGCAACCCAAGTAGTGGTAGTGTTGACTGAGCAGGCAACAGTAATTATTATTACCCGAGTGATCAATATTACTAGAGTACACAGTGTAGCCCGAGTGCTAGATTTTACTATGTTGCCTGAGTAACAACATATTGCCCAAGTGCTAGTATAATTGCCCGAGTGGACTACTAGACCCGAGTAACAATTTTGGGCTGACTTGGATTATATTGTTTGATATTAATTTATGTAATGGAAGCTAACTTACAGAGGTATATGATTTGGATAAGATATATATGTAAGCTACTTTGTTATCCAAATGTGTGAACTTTTAAGAGAAGAAATAAGTATATATGTGAATATGAAGTGGCAGATAGATGAAGAAGGCTATAGTAGTATAAGGAACAATAGAGACACATCCATCACATTCAAATGATTAGTTTTATATCAAAGAATCTCATTCAGAAAATTAGAGTTGCATAGAAGATAATCCACTGGTTCATCCTAACAGGTGCATCAGTAAAACCCTTTAACTGGGTGGACTTAATAGTCCTTCACAAATCTCCTAATAGAGTTGCATACTTTATTGTATTGTATACATCCTTTCATAAGGTGGACCTAACAGTCCTTATTGCTCCTAACAGGGCAGGCCATCAAAAGTGGTCAATTGTAAGCTTTAACTTGCTAAATTTATACGACAGTACTAAATCTTGTAGGTACCATCCCCACCCCAGTTTTACTTTCTATTTGGAAGGTTTCTGGGTAAACAAATATTGTGTCAAGTTTTTTGGATGTTTATTACTTTTCTATTCTATGCATGCAATCAAATTATATAATATAATAAAGGATTAAAGTGATTAAGTTTTATTGGTTCCTAATTCACCCCCCCCCCCTCTCTNTCCTAATTCCCCCCCCCCCCCTCTCTTAGTCACTTAGCCTTAATATATTTCCAACACTTTGATATATTTGTCTTGTGTAATATAGAATCCTCCATTAACTTGTTGTATCTATAGACCTAGAAAGAAATTAATCTCTCTAATCATTGACATCTCAAACTTTTTTCTCTTTTCATCAAAAAATCCTTTACATAAAGTGTCATTGCCTCCAAAAATAATATCATCAGCAAAATTTTTAGCATATCAAAACTTTACTATCGCTCTCACATTTCAAGTAAAAAATATTGTTATCACTTTTTCTTTGAAATCCTATTTTGATTAGATAAGAGTGCAGTCTCTCATACCATGCTCTGGTTACTTGTTTCAATCCATATAAATCTTTATGTAATTTACATATCTTGTTGTTGTTGTTTGTGTTCTCAATGAATCCTTCAGGTTGCTCAATGTATATTTATTCTTCAAGTATCCCATTAAGAAATGCAGACTTAACATCCATCTGATATACCTTGAATCCTTTGTAAGAATCATATGCTAGAAGTATTCTAACTCCTTTGAGTCTAGCAATAGGTGAAAAAGTCACTCCGTAGTCAATTCCTTCTTCTTGTGCATAACCTTTGCAAACCAATCTAGCTTTATTTATGATAACTTCTCCATGGTCATTTAGTTTGTTTCCAAAAATCCATTTAGTAACAATAACTTTTTTGTCTTTGGGCATGGGTACTAATGTCCATGTCTTGTTCTTCTCAATTTTATCATACTCTTATTTCATTGCTTTCATCCAATCTTAATTATCTAGTGCGTCCTTAACTCTCTTAGGCTCAAATGTAGATATCAAAAATGTATTGTCTCTTACCTTTCTTTTGATCATCACTCCAGTGTCCTTATTTCTAATAATCTTTCTCGGGGAATGGTTCCTTCTCACATACTTAGCCAAAATAGGCTCGATAGCTCTTGGTTCTTCAATATCAACATTCGGCTATGGAACTCCTTGTTCATCTTTCTCCTTAGTAGGTTATCTCGGTAAAGTATCAGGGGCATCATGTTGTACATATACAAACTTCTCATAATATTTTGGTTCCTTCTTACTATCTCATCATTCCTTTCTGAAAATTCATCAATTCTCACATTCGCACTTTCCAGCATTTTTTAGTAACCTTGTTCAAACATTTGTAAGCTTTACTCCTTGTATAATATCCTAATAATATCCATTCTTATCCTTTTGAATCAAACTTTCCTTCTCTAGAATCTTCCAGAATACAGCATTTTATCCCAAAAAATTTAAAGTAACTAACATTAAGTTTGTGATCATACCAAATTTCATAAGGTTTCTTGCTGGTACCTTTCTTCATTTGTACTCGGTTCAATGTATAAACAGTAGTACTCATAGATTCTCTTTGGAAGTTCTGTGAAACTCATTTTTCAATCATAAATGTCCTAGCACAATCAACAATAGATCTATTTCTTCTCTCAGTAATCCCATCCTGCTGTAGTATTCTTGGTGCTGAAAATTGTTTCTTAATTCCATTCTCATTACAAAATAATGTAAACTCATCAAAAGTAAACTCACCTCCTCTGTCAGATCTCAAAAATTTCAACTGTCACCCATATGACATCCTCTACACATAGCATTTTCTAGTTTTTCAAGTCTCAGTAATCCTCTTACTCTACTCTTCTTACTCACTTTGAGTAATTTATCAAAATTAACATGACAAAGCCTTTTGTGCTATAACCAAACATCTTCAACTTTATCAAATAGGCAACTCTTCATAGAAGTATCAAGATAAAATAGATTACCTTTAGATTGTTCTCTAGTAGAAATTATATTATCCTTCTCATCAAATACTTTCACCCTTCCATATTGAAATTCCATTTGGTGACCTGTATTGTTTAGCTATGCAACACTCAATAGATTATACTTTAATCCTTCAAACCAATAGAAATAATCAAATCTTTTGTCATTCAATATAATTATAGATCTTTTTTCCTTTCATAGGATATGTAGCATCATTACCAAATTTAACATAACCTCCATCATACTTTTCCAAGTAAATAAACTTAAGTGTGTCACCAGTCATGTGATGTGAACCACTATCTGTAATCCATGTATCATTCTTACTTATTTGTGATATTAGGGCTCTAGGTTCTTCATCATCAGAATCATCTTTTATAGCAACATAAAAAACTTATTTTCCTCATTACTATCAAAAGAATCATCATCACTTAGTCCTTCATTAGAAATATGACAATATTTCTTACTTTGTTTGTGTAGCCTTTGTATCTCCTGAATCTATTTTCTCTTTTGTCCTTATCTATTTTATCTTTCTTTTCTTCCTTATCTTTCTCTAGGCACTTAGATGCAACGTGACCAAATTTATTACAATTAAAACATTTCAAGGGTAACTTACCTCATTATTTTCCTTTGCCTCTTTGTAGCCTTCTAGCCAATAAAGCTTCAAATTCTCTTTCATTCTCATCACATTCAGTAAATAGCTCTTCAAGTCCTCCAGTACAACTATAAAATTTCTCACTAGAATTTCTCAAATATCCATCTCTAGCAATAGCTTCCCTAGTCTTTCCAATATTTAAATTAGACTTAAATAAAGATTCAATCTTAGAAGTAGCAGGCATACTATTGTCAAAATAATTTAGCTCAAATGTAGTTAACTTGCCGATAGTAGCATCTAGTAAAACACTCATCTAGGGTATAGATCTCAGCTCTTGTATAGAAGATACACGAATAGCATAACTTGGTAGTGGGGTTCTCAACATTTTTCTTGTAACATCATCCTCTGTTATGATACCACCAGCTCCTCTAATAGAATTAATAGCCTCCTTAAGTCTTTTACTATACTATATTATGTTTTCTCCTTCCTTCATCCTCATAGAGTCAAATTTTCCTCTCAAGCTTTCTTCTTTAGCCTTCTGAACATGTTGATCTCCACCATAGGTCAAAATAAGTTTATCCCACATTTGTTTTGAAGTAGTGCATCCATCAAGCTCATGATATTCCTGGTCGGTAAGTGTAGATTGAATATTAATCATAACTTGTGTGTGTTCATGTTTCTTTCTTTGCTCACTGATAGTCATAAGTGTAGTAGTCAGTGCTACATATTCATTATCAATAAATTGAAGTCCATATTCTCCTACTCTAGAAATATGCAACCTAATTCTACTTTTCCATGTAGAGAAATGATCCCTATTCAGCTTTGGCACTTCCCTCTTATATATCTTTAGATATTTACTCAAGTCCTTTAAAAATTATCACTCCAAAGTAACTTAGCTCTGATACCAATTGTTGGTCCCACTAAGAGGGAGGTGAATTAGACAAATCAAAACTTAAACACTTAATACTGAACTCATTGATTCACTTGGTAATACTAAATACAGTCAATAACCAATTAACCAAATAACTCAATAACATAAGTAGCAATACATCTCATATATGTAAATCAATCATTCAAAATTAGAAACATCAAATTAACCATGTAAACATCAAATTTAACTCGGTTGACACATGACTTAAAGAGGAAATCCAATTTAGGCAAAACCTTTGTGGGAATTGTAACCCACAATAAAAATTTTCCCTTCTAAAGTACGCTTGGTTAAGAACTTATCTTGTTAAAGATTACAAAAAACATTTTCTAGATGTGGCCCTGTTAGGGGATTTACCTTAGATATGTTAAGATCTTCACCCTTTTAGGAGTGGCCTTGTTAGAGGTCTTTAAACACTCTTTTGGAATGTCACCTAAGTCTAGGTTTTATAAATAGGATGGTTAAATCCACTCGGTTAAGAGATTTCTCTGTTATGAATATTAATAAGAAACAGTAAGCTTTGATATATAAATATAGAAACTACCTTTTCCTGTATCAGATCCTTTATTCTCAATTGAATACTGGCATCACATACTCCATTTATCTCTTTCTCAAACTGTAGATTCTTCAAATATGTCTTTCTTTGTTCTGCTTCTCCTTCTTCTCTATTCAATTTGCCAGCAGCATTACAATCTGTTTAATTATCATTCCTTATATATACATAATTTTGCCTCTTAATCTCTTTAATTAGATTTTCCTTCATTTGTGCTTAGTCGTTCAATCATCTTCTTCATATTTCTCAACTTGTTAAACCATTTCACTTTTACCTTGGAACTTGTAACTTTTCTTGGAACTTTCATAATTATGTTTAACCACTTGAACTTTTCCTTAGATCTTCTCATTTAATTTTCCCGCTCATAGATCTTGTAACAAACTTTATTTAATTCATTTCCTCATCCATCTCATCATCACTTCGCATTAAATTTGATTTCATCATCATTTAATATCGGTATATTGTACTCGGTAAAACTTGCTTTGCAACTCGGTAAATGACTTCATTCAGTGCTTGGTGTCTAACTCACCTTCGATGCTTGGTTCTTGGTAACTATAACTAACTCACATAACATTCTACTGACTAACTCAGTCTAGCTCGATAAATTAACTATTTCAATCATTACTTTAATTCATTGCAGTTCTTGACTTGATCAACCAAATGTACCAATTTGATAACATCAAATATATAGTAGGAAACAACTATATCATCATTTTATGATCTATATTTATCACGCATTTAACTTCTCCTCTTAAGATATGGTCATATAATAAAAATTAATTAATCAATTGCTTGACATCAATGACAAAACAACAACTGATCTAACTATTTCTACAATCATGATACTCGGTATCACTCGGTCTTCATCATCTCCATCAGATATTCATCAGTTAATCAAAAATCTCCTGAGAAATTGAATGAAGCTAAACAAAAGTAATCATCGTATGATCTTAAAATGTATGCACTCATTTAGTCACTGAAAAAATAAATACATTATCTACTCCCTAAAGAATTTGTGTTTTTCACTGATAACCAAGCCCTAATATTTATCAATAGCCAAGAAAATTTGAGTCATAGGCATATGAAGTGGGTAGACATGCTAAAATTATTTACCTTCACATTGAAAAACAAGAAAGGGGTATCTAATAAGGTTGATGATGCACTGAGCATAATGGTGCCTACTTTGTCTCATATATAATTGGAAAGTTTGGGTCTTGATTCTCTACAGAACATGTATGAAAATGATGAAGATTTTGATGAGGTGTATAAATCTTGCTCTAACATTGATGATAGGTACAACATGGATTTTTTAGACTATTTGTTGCAAGAAGGTTTTCTTTTCAAAGGTAGACAACTTTGCATTCCAAAATGTTCAATGAGAATGAACATAGTGAAGGAGAAACATAATGGAGCAATGGAAGGGCACTATGGATTGGATAAGACCCTTGAGTTGGTAAGGAGACACTACTTCTAGCCTAAAATGAAAGTAGATGTCAGAAGGTATGTGGAGACATGTGTTTTTTATCAAAAGGGAAAAGGTAAGTCATCTAATGCTAGGCTATATCAACCACTACCAATCCCATCCAGACCTTGGGAGAGTATGAGCATGGATTTCATTACGGGGTTACCAAAAACATAAAAGGGATTTGATAGTATCTTTGTAAAAGTTGATAGGTTCAGTAAAATGGAAAATTTCTTTCCATGTAAAACAAAAAATGATGCTTCCCATATTGTAGGACTCTTCTTCAAGGAAGTGGTAAGAATCCATGGCTTTCCTTTAAACATAGTGTCAGATAGAGATGTAAATTTCATTGGTCATTTTTGGAGGATTCTCTGAAAAAATTTGGGGACAAACTTTTCTTTTTCATCAGCCTACCATCCTCAAATAGATGGAAAAACATAAGTGGTCAATAGGACCCTTGTAAATCTCTTGAGATGGCTCACAAGGGAACATGGTGAGAAGTGGGATGCAATACTACCACAAGCTGAATTATCATACAATGATACTGTTACTAGGAGTACATGGAAGTCTCCTTTCTAGATTTTTTTGGGCTCTATTCTAGAGGAGTCTTGGAACTAAGAAGTCTACCTTCTATTGGTCCTATAAGTGTAGATGGAGAGGAATTTTTTGCAGCTATTAAGGAAGTACATGAATAGGTAAAGACAATTCTACAAAACTCCAATGACAAATACAAGAAGCATGCATATTAGAAAAGGAGGGACTTACAGTTTGAAGTTGGAGATCTTGTGTGGATATATTTGAAGAAAGAGAAGTTACCTAAGGGGAATTACACTAAACTAATGCAAAGGAAGATAGGTCCATTTCCTTTCTTGAAGAAATGTGGCAAGAATTCATATGACGTTGAACTACCTGATGGATTGGGGTTTTCACCAATCTTCAATGTATGTGACTTAAACCCTTGTAAAGGAACTTTTGATGCAGATCAGAATACAGTGGGCATGGAACATGTTGCACATGATAGCCTTCCTAAACATGGACCACCTACCTTGGAAATAATTTTGGATACAAAGGTAGTTAGGAAGACTAGGAAGAGATAATATAATAAATACTTAGTGAAATGGATAGGAAAGATAGAAAGTGAAGTTGTATGGATGGATGAAAAGTAGATCCAAGAACATGGTAGTACCCTTCATCAATTCATCTCAAGTGGGCTTGAGATTTCTTTTACATGGGAGAATGATGTAGGGGCATCTACAAAGAAATAAATGGAGGAAAAAGAGGATCTTTAGATCCAATATCAAATGGTTTAGAGTAGGATATGTGTTTGAATTATAAATTTAATAAGTTGCCCCATTTTGTAACCCAATGTCCTAGATAGGTGATCTATAATCCATATTAAACATATGGGCACTAGGGGTCTATGAAGGTCCTAGGATGTTTTATAGTTTTCCTTAGATCTTTGAGTTGATTCTTGTTGAGGGTTCACACCCATATGTTTGGATTTAAAATATTTTGTGGAAAGTGTAAAATTTGCAAAAGTTGTACAAGTTGCATAATGCAACTTTGCAACAATATTGCAAGATTTTGGAAGATGGAAGGCCAACGGTCATAATACTTCATTCCTAGTTATGAACCACTGGGAAATATGTTTTAAGAAAACCAAAACTTGAATTCAAAGAGAGGTTGATGATTTTGTAATGTTTGACACTTTCACAATAAGATTTATTGTAATTTTCCTACATCTTGTTTTGTATTCTAAAATTGCATGATCCCGTACGGATTCATTTTGAAGAAAGAATTATTTGCAAAGTTGCATACATTTTCTAGCTTTCATTTTCAATTGGTTTAAAGTGAATTAGTCATGGGGAACAAGAGTTAGAGCATATTTTGTAGTTACAGTTGGAAGACCCTCCCATACCTAGGGTTTCACAGTGTTTCACTCATATCTTGCAAATTCACCATGGGGAAAATCTAAGACTCGGGTATTTGCAAGATATGAGACTGTACTTTAAGATTTATGTGGTCTTAGAGTGGGAGATGAACTCTGGGGTGTTGTGAAAGTGAAAGATTAGGAAAAGCATCGCCATGTGACTGTCCATTCAAGAGTAACAAAGAAGAGAACTTCAAAAAATGGTGGATTTTGAACATACGACCTCGTATTTGAAAAAAATGGCATGTTTCCCTAAGTGTCCCAAGTGTTTTGGTGGTCATACTATTTCATTTCAAAGTACTTCATTTGTAAAGGTGACCTAATAGGGCTATTAGGCCTAGTAGGTACTTGTAGAATTTGGGTACATGAACTTAGAGTTAGGACTTGAGAAGTTTGGATTTGGAGTATCTCTTTAAAGGGTGTCTGAATATGTGATCTTTCCAATAGGTCATTTGAGAACTTTACAATTTATCCTTAGAAAACTCCCTGGTTAGGGCTACTGGCCATTAGAACTTGGAGATACTCAGAAAGGAGTGTAGAACTTGAACTTGTGATTTTTCATATGACCCTAGTGATGTCTAAGAAGAATGAATTCACCATTGGTAGAGTGATTGCTGAATTTTGAGAAACCATTTAGTTGGAGAGAGATCTATTCCTGGTTCTAGAGACAAAGAACATGAAAGGAGTTATGGTGGGATGTTAGGGCCCTTGGGAAGGGTTGTAGTTCAGAAGATTGAACTTGTATTGAAATCATATTTTGACACCCAAGGGCTATGCATTAGCATGCATGTGCCTTTTTCATTAATTTTAAACGGGGAGATATTTTCATGTGAAAATTAAGTATGTTGGGGAGTGATATATTTCATATTGTTGGTATTGTTGTTGATAGTTTTCTTTGTGCATTGATTGAATTTTTCACATCATATGTTTTCATTAATGCCAAATGGGGAGATTGTTGGAGATATCTGAGATTTTGTTCAGAATTGTGCATACATATGTTGGAATTAATATTTTTTCATTGTTGACAATGTCAACATATTCCTACTATTGGAGACAATGTTCCTGGTATGTTTAGTGAGATGATTTCTGTGGCACGGATACTATATTGTCTAACCACCCTAATTTGGTCTGCTCTGACCATAGTGATGACATGTAACTAATTAAATGTTTGATAATGTTAAGTTGAAGATAATGCAAGTCATTAAATTAGTTAATGGATTGTATTTTCATTGATGTCCACTTGATATCATCTGTACAGTCATGTGCATAATGCCAAAGACTTTAGAGAACCAAAGGAACCAAGGTTATGCTTTTAGAAATACATAAAAGTAATGTATTCACTAAGTGACAAACAACACTAATAAAGTGCACACCGATGGATAGAGCAAAAAATAATAGTCACAATGATACCCGACGATCAGAAGCACAGTGTTTCCCGACAAAGAAAAACCACAGAATGTTCGAGGAGCAAAGTCAGAAGGTTTCCCGATGAGCTAAAGACTCAAAGCGCCCAACAACCAAAGATATAGAGTTGCATGACGAGTAAAGTTCTAATGATTCCCAATGGATGGAGATCATGAAGCTAACTGGAGTCTCGCCGACAAATCAGTCAGTTGTCACTGACGACTAACTACAGTGGTGACCGACAGAACAGAGAGTTCAGAAAATGAAAAAATATCTAGATGGAAGAGCTAAATAAATACTTAACTGGTTGTCTACTTTTTTTTATTCGACCAGAGATAAGTGATTGATTTAAATCTTATTTTTACAGTTCTCAAGAAGATATCTACGAGACAAATCAAGAGTTATGCTTTAAATCTAATTTGCTGGATTGTTTATCATGCCAAGAATCAAGAACCAAGAAATAATGAATATTATGTCTATATAAGAGACAAGATTAATTCATTTTTGGATGGGATTAACGGGGGTGAATAGAAAGAGGATGCTAAAGAGAAACTGATGAAGAACAACTTTATGCAGTACTGATCAAATAATCTCAAGGAGAGCTAAGGAATTTTGAAGACACCGATGAACAGTGAGCAAAACATCACAGAGAAAAAAGTGTGGAGCACAAGGATTGAATTGATACATTAGTCAGAGAGGTAATGTACTTAAATAGATCTAAAAATCTGCAATTCAAGTTGCAATATGAATAGGTCATAGTGTTTCAGTTTTACCATTGAAGCATCAAGTCTCTTAACCAAGAAAGAATTAACAGTCTTCTATATATTGAGGTACATCTCAAGGAGTGCCAAAAAGGTTGATTCATGAAATTAGCATTGGACTTGCCCGATACCTATTGACAGTCTAAGAAGGAGGTTGATTCAAGGATGGTAGCAATAGATGCTCGATACTAAGTGACAACCTCTATGTATAAAGTCCTCTAATAAGGTCGCACTTAACAGTATGTTCGTAACCTTTAATAGGGTTGGCTCCTAACAGAGCTCGCTTCAGAAGAGTGAAAATTTGGGGTATCGGTCCCAGTGGTTTTTCCCTTAACATGGTTTCCACATTAAAAATTCATGTGTTGTGTGTTTATGGTTTATTACTTTACTTTTTTACATTTCACATATGCATTTCTAGATTGATTGGTATACTCTACTTATTTACTAAGTTTCGGTAAATAGTTATACTGCTTATCGGTAATCAAGGAGAATAAGGATTGACAAAGAAAATTGATAGATAGTTAATCATCATTAGTATTTCATGGCATACAGCTTCTAGGGAAACGATAATCTGAGATTTATTGATTAGTGGTTAAAGTTTTAAGGCTAAATTTTTGAGGCCACTGATTCACCCCCCTCTCAGTTATTACTAACAATTTGTATCAGAGCTTGTGTGCTTAGAAGGAAGGTTTCAAGACCTAATTCAAGATCACAAGAGGAACAAACAAGATGTGCCCAAGTTAAAGACAACTTTGCTTCATGGCAAAGCAGGATAAGACTCTACTTATCAGGTATTGGTAATGATGTTACTCAATTCCTAGATACTGAATATGTGTTTCCCACAGGAGCATTAATAGTAGATAAATTGAGAGAGAAGCATGAGCACAAGTGCATGGTCATAGAGATTTCTTCCTCACTCTTTGATGATGAGTTTGCAAATGTCAAAGATTGAAAAACTACAAAGAAGATGTGTGACAAACTGAAGCTTGTACATGGAGGTGATACAAATGTTCTGAGAGCCAAGGCAGAAAGCATTAGAGGAAATTTTGATGATCTTAGAATGAAAGAAGGAGAAAACATCACACAGTACAACACAAGAATCAAAGAAGTAGTCAATGCTATACGAGGAGTTGGAGGTACACTTGAAGAGGAGACAGTGGT
>MU226293.1:249582-268035 GCA_018584345.1 Thuja plicata
ATCAAAGAAGTAGTCAATGCTATACGAGGAGTTGGAGGTACACTTGAAGAGGAGACAGTGGTAAGTAAAATCTTAAGAACCTTACTACCTGTATATGCTATTAGAGTTTCTTCCATTCAAGAAATGAAAGTAGTAGCAAACAATATAGTTACTCTTGATAGTTTAATTGGTAGACTGATTACATTTTATATCGATAACTTTGATAATAGTGTCTCACCAAACTTAGAGTCTGCATTTAAATCTTCTATGAGAATAATCAAATCAAGTCATAGACACACATCTAGAAGAGATAGTGAAAGTGAAAGTGAAGAAGAAGATATAGATGAAATAGAAGCACTTATGGCTAGAAGAATGCAGAGAGGAAAAGGTAAATACAAAGGCAAGTTACCACTTGTATGCTTTAATTGTAAAGAGATTGGACACTTTGCTGCAAGGTGTCCTAATAGAAGAAAAGATGGCAGAGTTAATTACAGATATTTTGAGAAGAAATCTGACAGAGGTGATAACAAAGATTATAGAAGTTATTGACAATCAAAAAGAAGAGATACCCAAGACTACAAGGACAAAGGAAAGAAATTCAGCTACCTAGCTGCTTGCAAAGATGAAGATACTGACACCGAACCTGATGAAGACATCGAGATGGTGTTTGTGGCTATGAAAGATGATTCAGATGAAGATGAAAGGTATGTAGAAATTGCACTCATATCTAAGGTTAGAAAGAATGACATCTGGATTATAGATAGTGGCTGCACTCACCACATGACTGGTGACAAAGAGAAGTTTAACACTTTTGAGTATTATAATGGTGGTACAGTAAGAATGGGTAATGATACACCTTGTCTAGCTGAAGGTAAAGGAACTATAATGTTGAATAACCTAATTAAATGTGAAAATGCTTATTGGGTAAAAAGATTGAATTATAATCTATTGAGTGTTTCTCAGCTGAATAATTCAGGTCACAGAGTAGCATTTGAGAATAAGAAGGAAAATATCTTCAATGAATCAGGAAGATTGATTGGTACCGGTGAACAGACAAAAGGTAACTTATTCTATCTAAATGATACTAACACCACTTTCTTAATAACTAGAAACAAAGACATATGGTTGTGGCACAAAAGATTGTGTCATGTGAATTTTGACAACATGATAAAAATAAGCAAAAGGAGAAATGTAAGAGGCTTACCGACGATGTCAAAGCCCGACAATATCATATGCAAGAATTGTCAAAAAGGTAAGATGACAAAATCTAGTTTCAAAAGTAAAACCCATAGATCTGATGATATTCTAGAATTATTCCATACTGATCTTTTTGGACCAATGAGGAAAAAGATTTATTATGGAGATAGATATTTTATTCTCTTTGTTGATGATTACTCTAGAATGATGACATTTATGTTTCTAAAAGATAACTCTAAAGCATTCAAGATGTATAAATGGTATAAGGCTATGGTAGAGAAAAAAAGTTAAAAGGATTTGAAATGCTTGAGATTAGATAGAGGAGGAGATTTTATATCAGATGAATTCACTAATTTTTGCAATGAGCATGGTATAAAAAGACAGGTTTTTGCACCAAGAACACCACAGCAAAATGAGAATGTTGAGAGAAGAAATAGATCCATAGTTGATTGTGCTAGAACACTAATGATAGAGAAAGGCATCACCTAAATCTTGTGGAGGGAAGCTATCAGTACTATTGTCTACACATTAAATAGAGTACAATTGAAGAAGGACACAAAGAAGACACCCTATGAGCTATGGTATGGTAAAACACCCAATGTAAGTTACTTCAAAATCTTTGGTAGTCAATGTTATATCTTAAAGGATGATAGAAATGGAAATCTTGATGCCAAGAGTGATGAAGGTATTTTTCTAGCGTATTCCACCAAGAGCAAGGCTTATAAATGTCTTATTAAGGCTTCTAACAAATTGTTGAAAGTGCAAATGTGAAGATAGATGAATTTGCAGAAAAGAATGAGCTGGAAAGAACAAAAGAACTAGAGGACTACAAAAAGTTTGTATACTATGAATAACCTAACACTCTACCCGAGAAACAATGTTTAATTCTAGAGAAATAGAATGTTGTAACTGACAGTCAGACTACAAATACCGACGGTCAGGATAATAATCAAAATAATGTACAGAGTGATGAAGAACATAATGAAGGACAAAATGATGATCAAGAAGATAGACAAAGAGCTGAACTAGTTCTTGCCAGATATGTAAGAAGGAACCATCCAGAGATCCAGAACATAGGAGATAAGAAAGATGGTACAAGAACAAGAAGTAAGTCTCTAAACACAAGTTGTTTAACTTGTGAGTTTGAACCAAAATCTGTCAATGCTACACTTGATAATGAAGAATGGATAAGTGCTATGAATGATAAGATTGAGTAGATTGAGAAAAATAAGACATGGTCACTTGTACTAAGACCAGATAACAATAATGTCATCGGTACTAATTGGATATTCAGGAACAAGATGAATAAGGATGGAGAAGTCACAAGAAACAAAGTAAGACTAGTATGCAAGGGGTATGCACAAGAGGAAGGTATTGACTATGGAGAGACCCTTGCACCCATTGCTAGGCTAGAAGGTGTAATAATACTACTTTCTTATGCTGCATTCAAAGGATTCAAGGTATAGCAGATGTATGTCAAGTCAGCATTCCTAAATGAGAGACTTGAAGAAGACGTATACATTGAGTAACCTGAAGGGTTTGTAGATCCAGATAAGAGAAACATGGTATGTAGACTTCATAAAGCCTTGTATGGATTGAAACAAGCTCCTAGAGCTTGGTATGAATGACTTCATTCCTATCTTATAAGTATTGGATTTGTAAGGACTAGTGAAAACAATAATCTTTATTTGAAGGAAGATACTGATGCTAACACTTTGAATGCTGAAATATTTGTTGATGACATCATATTTGGAGACAATGATATGCTATGCAAATCATTTGCTAATGAGATGAGCAAAGAGTTTTAGATGTCTATGTTTGGAGAGATCAAGTTCTTTCTTGGTCTACAGATCATGCAACAATGTGAAGGTATTTTCATTACACAATCTAAATACATTAAAGAGGTCCTAAAAATATTCAAGATGGAAGATTCCAAACCAGTTGGAACACTGATGGCTACTGGATGTAAGTTGACAAAGGAGGAAAAGACAACAGAGGTAAATCAGACTTTGTACAGATCAATGATAGGCAAACTCATCTATGTTTTCCACACTAGACCAAATATTGCACATGTAGTAGGAATAGTTGCAAGATTTTCTGCTAATCCCAGAGAATCACATATGAATGCTGTGAAAAAAACTCTAAGATATTTGAAGAATACCAAGGAATATGGATTATGGTATAGAAGAGAAGGAGAATTTGAACTTAAGGTGTTTACCGACACTGATTGAGCTGGAAACATTGATGACAAAAATAGCACAACTGGAGGAGCATTCTTTATGGGTGAAAGACTTGTCACATGGATTAGCAAGAAGCAAGAATGCATCTCTCAGTCTACTGCAGAAGCAGAGTATGTTGCTGCTGCTACAAATTGCTCAAATATTGCATGGATCAAATAGGTACCTGGAATTTATGCATATGAAGATCCTAGAACCAATGATTATCTATTGTGATAATACTAGTGCAATAAACATTTCCAAGAATCCAGTCATGCATGCTAAGACTAAACACATTGCCATCAAGTATCATTATTTGAGAGAACAAGTTCAAGCAAAAGAGGTGATACTTGAGTATGTGCAATCCAAAGAACAATTAGCTGATATCTTCACCAAGCCATTGCCCAAGGATACATTTGAATACTTGAGGAAAAGACTAGGGGTCAAACCCTTGTCTACTAGTCAGTAAAATGAATCGAAGGTTGTACAGCCTATATATTATTAGAACATCATTCATGTTGATGCAAGAAAAAAGATGAACTTCAAAGCTACATCTATATACAGATAGGTATGTATCATCACCGAGCACCAGAGCATATTGTTGTAGTGCTGATGGATAAGGGGAATTCAAGGAATATATTATGGATGGAGAGAAAAGATTGCTTAACATTAATGTCAGATATATGTAAGATACTTGCTTGGCATTTATGTCAAAGTGAGAGAGATTATCCATATTATTACATCCTTCTGGAAAGGGAGAGATTAATCACATTCTTTAGAAAAGGGAGAGAGATTATCCATTATCACATTACTCCAACATGGAGAGATTATATCATTAGGGCGACAGATTGTATGGAAAGATTATACAAAGGGAGAGTTGCTAACAAGAGAAAAAGACATCAAAAGAGAAGATCAGTCAAGGGAGAGAAATTGACACAAGGAGAGAACACACATCACAAGAAGAAAGATAAAGAGCTACAAGAATCAAATTTAAGATACAAAAGAGCTTACCGATGGTCAGTCATTTTTATCGGTTATCAGAATAAAAAGTTTGGTAGTTTGATGAATCTCAACTATTGTATTTCATATTGTATTAGATATAGTATAGTGTGATAATATAGTATGCTGCCATCAATGCCAAAGGGAGAGTTTGATGACATGTAACTAATTGAGTGTTTGATAATGTTAAGTTAAAGATAATGCAAGTTATTAAATCAGTTAAAGGATTGTATTGTCATTGATGTCAACTTGATATCATCTATACGGTCATGTACATAATTCCAAAGACTTCATAGAACCAAAGAAACCAAGGTTATGCTTTCAACAATACATAAAATTCATGTATTCACTAAGTTACAAACAACACCGACGGAGTGCACACCAACAGACAGCGCAAAGAAGAACAGTCACAGTGATACCCGATGTTTAGAAGCACAGTGTTGCCGATGAAGAAAAACCACAAAATGCCCGACGAGAAAAGTCAGAAGGTTTCCCAATGAGCTAAAGACTCAAAGTGCCTAATGACCAAAGATACAGAGTTTCCCGATGATTAAAGTTCCAATGATTCCCAAATGACAGAGATCACGAAGCTAATTGGAGTCTCACTGACGAATCAGTCAGTTGTCACTGATGACTAACTGCAGTGGTGACTGACAGAATAGAGAGTTTGGAAAATGAAAAAATATCTAGCTGGTAGAGATAAATAAAGACTTAACTGGTTGTCTACTTTGTTTTATTTGACCAAAGATAAGTGATTGATTTAAATCTAGCTTGTATAGTTGTCAAGAAGATATCTACCAGACAAATCAATATTTATGCTTTAAATATAATTGGTTGGATTATTTATCATGCCAAGAATCAAGAACCAAGAAATAATGAATATTATGTCTATATAAGAGACAAGCTTAATTCATTTTCAGATGGGATTAAGGGGAGTGAATAGAAAGAGGATGCTGAAGAGAAACTGATGAAGAACAACTTCATGTAGTACTGATCAAATAATCTGAAGGAGAGCTAAGGAATTCTATAGACATCAATAAACAGTAAGCACAACATCACAGAGCAGAAAGTGTGGAGCACAAGGATTGAATTGATACATTGGTCAGAGAGGTAATGTACTTAAATGGATCTAAAAATCTACAATTCAAGTTGCAATATGAATAGGTCATAGTGTTTTAGTTTAACAATTGAAGCATCAAGTCTCTTAACCGAGCAGGACTTAACAGTCTTCTATATATTGAGGTACATCTCAAGGAGTGCCAAAAAGGTTGACTCATGAAAGTTGCATTGGATTTTCTCGATACCTATTGATAGTATAAGAAGGAGGATGATTCAAGGATGGTAGCAATAGATGCCCGATACTAAGTGACAACCTCTATGTATAAAATACTCTAACAAGGTCACACTTAATAGTGTGTTTGTAACCTTTAACAGGGTTGGCTCCTAACAGGGCTCACTTTAGAAGAGTGAAAATTTGGGGTACCAGTCCCAGTGGTTTTTCCCTTAATAGGGTTTCCACGTTAAAAATCCATGTGTTATGTGTTTATGGTTTATTACTTTACTATTTTACATTTCACATATGCATTTATGGATTGATTGGTATACTCTACTTATTTACTGAGTTTCGGTAAATAGTCATACTGCTTATTGGTAATCAAGGAGAATAAGGATTGACAAAGAAAATCGACAGCCAGTTAATCATTATTAGTATTTCATGGCATGCATCTTGTAGGGAAAGGATAATCTGAGATTTATTGATTAGTGGTTAAAGTTTTAAGGATAAATTTTTGAGGCCACTAATTCACCCCCCACCCCCCCCCCCACCCTCTNCCCCCCCCCCCCCCCCCCACCCTCTCAATTATTACTAACACATAGACCCTATTTACCCTAAGTGTGATCATACCCCTAATTATGTCAAGACAATTCTTCAATTTATTAGCATAATTCATTTAAATCAAATTTAATCTCCTAAGTGATTTTATCACTAATTCACATTAATTTCCTTAGCCAATTAAATCAAATCAAATCAATTAAATAAAAAATAATCAAATTCATGCCTAAAGGAATTAAATAAATCCTAATTACAAATCCTCACTTGCAAAAGGGAAAGTCAATCAAATTCTTGCTCAAAGAGAATTAAAATGACTTCATCATCAAAAGACTAAGGGCATGACAGTTTCCCTCAATCAAGTGGGAACTTTTGGATGGAAGGATTCAATTCTCACAAGATGGATATCCTATGTCTACTTTTTCTCAGATTCTTATTAAGCTCCTGACAGCTTTGTAATGACCTTCGTTCGATCAAGTTCGAAGTCAGTATTATCAATTCTTGTTTGACAATCAAGTTCAGAATTGGTATCTGTAATATCTTTTTTTTATTGACCTTGGTTCAATCAAGTTCAAATTAAATTATATCAGTCTTAGTTCAATCAAGTGCGAGACCAGTCTCATTAGACATTTCGTTCAATCAAGTTTAGAATTTTCAAACTTTCTGAACTCAACTTCAAAACTTTCTTTGAATCAATGTGCTGCTTGCACATCAATTCAAAGAGGGGAAAATGTAACCACCTTAATTTGGTATGCTCTAATCATAGACCCTAATTTGGTCTTCGCTAACCATAGAACCTAATTTTTTTTTCTCTAACCATAGACCCTTTTTTCCCTAAGTGTGATCATACCCCTAATTATGTCAAGCCAATTCTTCAATTAATTGGCATAATTCATTTAAATCAAATTTAATATCCTAAGTGATTTTATCACTAATTCACATTAATTTCCTTAGCCAATCAAATCAAATCAAATAAATTAAAATAAAAAAACAATCAAATTTATGGCTAAAGTAATTAATTAAAAGGAAGTAAATAAATCATAATTACAACTCCTCACTTGCAAAAGGGAACGTCAATTCCCTATCCAATGAGAGTTAAATCACTTGGATCACCTCACATGGATGACCAAAGATTCAATCTCCACCTCTCTTCCACTTTCAATCCTAACCTCTCATTCCTTAAATTCTTCTATAAATGGAATGAATTTTAAGCTCAATGGGCCCCTAATTCATTAATTATTGAAAGTACTCTTATGCTGCTCATATTCTTAGAGATTTATAATTGCATTTTATCTCAAACATCTAGAATTGTTATAATCTTTCAATTGAAGCTTAAAATGAACTTTTATTGAGCATTTAGCTTGAATTTTAGTTAAATCTTCCATTCTAAGTATGAAATGTCACTGATTTATGCATAATCTGAGGGAAATTATAGCATATTTCATACTCTTCTTAAATAGGGAGCAATAGGTCTATTTTGGTGATTAATATGCATTCTAACTCTATATTTCATGTTATTTCACTAATGCAATGACTTATTGAAGTGTTGTGTTGCAACTAGTAGAAACAAAGGACATAAGACCAATAACTGTGTTAATCTTAAACACGTTATACAAGACCTTATTGAAGGAGGAAAGATCAAAGTGGAAGGAAATACCACTAATGAAGACCATAAAACATTGAACAAACCATTCCCTAACTAAGAAAAGGGGGAAGCTTCTAAAGGAAAAAGAAATGAAGTGAATTACACCTACTCCAATTATGATAATGTGATCAACATGTTGGACATTAAAAGTGAATCAATTAATGTGATCACTATTAAAGGTTCCAAAGACACATCAACACAATCAAACGTGGTAACCTGAAGTCAAGCACAAGTTACAATAAAAGGAGCTAGCTCCTCATCAAATAAAGTGACATCTTCTAAAGTGCATGTTGTCACTATTCCAAAACCAACAGCAACAAGAAAAATTGTTACCATACCTTCTGTAAACTATAACTTGGTGGATCAATTACAAAGAACCTCTGCTCAAATTTCCATATTTGAGTTACTAAAAATCTCTTCAGTGCATAGGGAATTTCTTGAACAAGCCCTAAATTCTATGAACATTCCAAAAGACATTGATGTAGACAAGTTCCAGGCAATGGTTAATCATATATCGACACCACATTACCTCTCTTTTTTAGAAGAATATGACAAATCCCTGACACATCTGCATAACCAACCCTTACACATTGAAGTCCTAATTCACAAATCCTGTGTCAAATGTGTATTAATAGATGGAGGCACAGATTTGAACACATGTTCTCCCAATTTAATAAAGAAGTTGGGTCTTTCAAATCAAACCATTGATTTAAGGAGTAAGATAACTATCAAAGCTTATGATGAAGAGGAAAGATCATTTAAAGGGCTCATTATTCTACCACTCAGAATAGGACCAGTTGAAATAAATGTGATATGTCAGGTCCTTGATCTACCATTGGCCTACAAAATATTATTAGGGAGACCTTGGATTCATGAAATGCAAGCAGTGTCCTCTACTTACCACCAATGCATAAAATTCCCACATAATAGGGTGGAATTAACAATTCCTGCAAATTCCAGCTACACTTGAAATAATGTCAAAGTAGATAGTATGGTTCCTCATAATAAGGAAGTCTCAAAAGAATTTGTACCTGAATCTACTAAAGACATGGTGATGAGAGGTTTTGGAAAGACACTAAAACTTGAAGAAACTAGCATGGGAGAATACAAACTAGACATGACTCCATCAATGATTTACATTCATGTGTCTACAAGATTTTATGGAAATCCTTCCTCATCTTTCACACCTGCTGCATCTAAAGAACTAGACATTTGCAAAGCAACTGGTATGATTAGAGCCTCTACTTCTCAAGAGGATGAAAAAGAAGAAAAAGCAGTCTTGGCTTGGCTCTATAAAGGAGAACAAAGAGAGAATGAGGTAATGTGGATATATCCCTAGAAAATTATGGTAAAGGATAAGACCTTCTCAAATGAATGGGATACAAAGCGAAGGGACCTTTAGGAGATAAAGGGAAAGGACTTGTTGAACCTATAGACATGTAATTTAGAAACACCAAAGACAAAATAGGGTTAGGGTTCAATAACAAATCAGAAAATCCTACTTCAAGAGATGGTCCAATCTTTGATGAAGGAAGTGATGATGAAGAAGAAGAAATAGAACTTTAACCATGGACATATGAAAGATTATTGCATATTGGTACTGAAGATCCCATATATGAAGGAGAAAGATATGTACCTACTTTTGTAGCACAACAAAATCCTCATGTTCCTTTGTTATCACAAGCTAATTTCCACAAAGTAGAAGAAGAAACATAAGCCTCTCCAGAAGTCCAATAGATAGAAGAGACTCATGAAGAAGTACCCCAAAAACAAGATACACATAGTAACTCGGGGAAATTGGTCACAATTTCACATATCCTATACTTACTACACTTTGATCCGAAGGTGGCCAATAGAGTACATCAAGTTACTATTGTTGAGTTTCTAAATAGATCTGATGATGAATTAACTAACTCACATGATTATGAATGGGATCACTTGGAAAATTCTACCATGGACATTGAGGTAGATGTGATTTATAAATTTGTACCAATGCATGAGAGAGGAGAGAGTTCTAACACTTCCCCTTACACTGATGTTCCAGAATTAGATGAGATACCATTGCCTAGGATTTTTAATGGTGACACTGGTAAGTTACTAGGTCTAGAGTACATTCAAAGGATACAAGCTATGAGTTTCCTTTTGCGGAGGGAAGAAGATGAAATATCAACGGATCAGTCACTAGAGTTAGTTCTGCATATTGCTAACAACAACTATATTAATGATGATTTGACTCTTAATGATCTAAACATTGTAAAAGCTAACTTAATAGAACATGTCTTGTCAGTTAATAGTTGTGACACTGACGTGATGATGTCCTTACCAAACTTAGAATCATTATCTTTGGTAAACCCCAACCTTATTGATTGGACCAATTTAGATCCTACTCCTATCATGAACTTCCTGTTAGAATTAATCTTTCCTTGGTTGTTTTATTTACTAGGATAAACCAAGGTATCCTTTATTATTCCTAGATATTCCTCCTTATGAGGAATCCTACACTTGTCTCACACACTTATGACATGTGGCATCCATAGAAATGGGAGTTACAATGTAACTTCCTCCTCACCTCTCTATTAAAGAGATGGCTTTCTTTCTCTCACATATACATTAGACACAATTCTTCACTTCTTCTTGAACATCATTGTAAGAGCATAGCTCTCTCTCTCTCTCTCTCTCTCTCTCTCTCTAGGTATTATTTTTTCCCATTCATAATATTATCATGGGGGGGGTTTTGCATTTTTCCCCCTTCAAAATCTTGTCTCCTTGCCTAATTGTTTTGGTGTGTGCACTTGGTTTTGTGTTATTCATGGTATCACTTCTTAAACCTAACTCTTAGATTAAACAATTTCCTTGCTCTTCATTTCATTATTTTTTTTAACATGGTATCAGAGTAGGTTGGTTTAATCATTTTGGGAGTGTCTAGGTAAAAGACCTACCATATCTTGGTGCACTCCAACATCGGAGACTCTTGAGAGAGTATATTGCTTACTTATATTTTTTTGAGAAAAAAAATCAAATATTTTTTTCTCTATTCTATAAGTTATCTTCAAATCTCCTTTCTCTATTCATGATTAATTCTTTTAAAAATCTAATTTATATATTTTTTTCTTTTGGTATCTTTATTCACATTCAAATTAATTTAATAAAAAAAGGATCTTTAATATTATATTAAAAAGTAAATTCAAATTATTTCCTTTGCATGACTTATTCTTGTTTTAGCAGTTTCCATTTTTTATCTTCTCATCATTACTTATTTACATGCAAATTCTTCCTCACTCCATTTGTCATTCATTGCATTTTTTTTCTTTTGAAACTTTTCTCTGATTTTATTCTTTGCATTTCAGTTTTTAGGTTTTTCAATTTATGCATGCATTCATTTTTTAAATTATGCATGTAGAGTAGATCTAGTTTTTTGGATATTGTAGCCTTGATAATCTTTCTCTACCAACTAGAGAGAATATTAGGCTATAATAACCCAAAGGGTAGAATCTTAATGATTTTTTCAATTTTATTGTATATAAGTTCTCTGTTTTCTATGTTTTTTTCAGCATCTAATCTTGTTCATAGCTTTTTTCTCTTCATGTGAGGTCTTGTTCGGTTGCTAACCTTTTTAAATCTGTAGTTGTATTCAAGAGAAAAAATTATTTGTGAAGTTTATATATTCTGGTTTTGATTCAAAGTTGTGGGTAGAGGCTTCTGTGGAAGGAACATTTTTTGGTTGTGCATGCAATGAAAGTTCTATGTTTGCATGCATTCCCCCTTTCGTATTAACCTTCTTAGTCTGTTCTGTGTTTTTTTTTCATTATAGAAGTTCTTCTTTAGCATTCAAAAATCTCTGTTGATTTCATCCTTTGCATGCATATTATCGGTTACAGCATTGTCTGCATTTGATAATATTTCTATTCATCTTTGCATGCGTTTGTTTTGCATTTTTATCATTGCATGCATGTGTTATTCTTTTCAGTTTTAATATATATATATTAGATCTATGCGGTTCTTTTTCATTCAAAAACTCTGGTTCTTGTATAGTTTAGTTTAAAAAGTTATAAGTTTGCGCTGCCTTGTGCCTTAATAGTGGCATTGTGGGTTTGTGTTTTTTTTATCTTTCAAATCGTAGAAGGATTGAGTCGAGCCCTTGTCCCCAATCTTCCATCCCTTCATCTTCTCAAGCCGTCCTTAGCCGGTTACCTCACCTCTGCCCTCGCTTTCACCATTTTTCTTCACCCCACTACCGCCACCTTTATTTTTCTTCACTAGAATCTTTCCTTGGTTGTTATATTTACTAGGATAAACCAAGGTATCCTTTATTAATCTTAGATATTCCTCCTTATGAGGAATCCTACACTTGTCTCACACACTTATGACATGTGGCATCCATAGAAATGGGAGTTACAATGTAACTCCCTCCTCACCTCTCTATTAAAGAGATGGATTTCTTTCTCTCACATATACATTAGACACAATTCTTCACTTCTTCTTGAACATTATTGTAAGAGCATAGCTCACTCTCTCTCTTTTTATAGGCATTATTTTTGCCCATTCATAATATTATCACGGGGTTTTTTTTGCGCTTTTCCCCCTTCAAAATCTTGTCTCCTTGCCTAATTGTTTTGGTGTATGCACTTGGTTTTGTGTTATTCATGCTATCACTTCTTAAACCTAACTCTTAGATTAAACAATTTCCTTGCTCTTCATTTCATTATTTTTTCTAACACTTCCCCAATGACTAAACTTTGGCCTGTTACCTAAACGCTTGTGAACTTTATCCTTCTTCCGCCAATGCAAGGAGCATGAACATGTCAGAGGAGGATATCAAGTTTCTTAGTCACAAATTGAATAATAAAAATAAATAAAGAACTAATGGTGAAAACCACATTGTGGCAGTATTAGATTCTGAAGTAGTAAAAATAAAAGATGTATCTCATGGTTTAAACCTACCAGAGGCACCAAAATATGAGATCCTTGATATCCTCCTCGAACACTTTCAAGAAAGATCTTCATTTTTTATAGAACCAACACAACCAGTTAACTTGAGAACAACAGAAGATCCTCAATTTTTTCATTTGGCACAATCCTTATCAGAAGAAGAAAAGATACAATTCACTGAGTTCCTGAAATAGAAAAAGATCAACTTTGCATGGTCTTATACTAATATTCCTGGACTTGATCCTGAATTAATAATGCATCATTTATCCATAGCTCCTGGAATCAAACCTATGAAACAAAAAATAAGAAAGATGCATCCTCATGTTGCATTGCTAGTGAAAGTAGAGTTGGAAAAATTACTAAAATTCGAATTCATAAGAGTCATCACTTACACTGGATGTATTTCTAATGTGGTACAAGTATCTAAAATAGATAAATCTATCAGGATTTGCACAGACTTTAGATACTTAAACAAAGCATGTCCTAAAGATAATTTTCCATTGCCAAACATTGATATGATTATAGATCTTACAGTAGCCTATCAGATGTACTCACTCATGGATGGATTCTTGGGCTATAACTAGATTAAGATTTCTCCTGAGGACCAAGAGAAGACAACATTCACATGCACATGATGAACTTTTATCTAGAACATCATGGAATTTGGATTAAAGAATGTTGGTGCTACATAGAAAAGAGCTATGGCGATAATCTTCCACTATATGTTACACAAAAACATGGAGGATTATGTGTACAATACCTTGGCCAATTTGAAAATAAGGTCAACTAATATTACAGACTTGAGAAAAATCCTAGATCGCATGGAATAATTTCAACTCAGGCTTAATCCAAAGAAATGTGCCTTTGGAGTTCAATCAGGAAAGCTCCTAGGGTTTATTGTATCAGAAAAGGGAATTGAGGTAGACCCTGAAAAATTTAAAGCTATACTAGAAATCTCACCTTCATGCAATATTAGTCAAATGAGGACACTGCAAGGAAGACTCCAGTCAAACAGGAGATTTATGTCACAACTAGCAGACAACACACAACCTTTCACTAAACTACTGCATAAAGGTGTGATTTTCAAATGGGATGAACATTGTGAAAACAAATTCAAAGAATTAAAGGATTACTTGGCTACTCCTCCCATTCTCATGGAACCCATTCATGAAAAGTCGTTACTCTTATATATCTTAGCTATGGCTACATCACTGGGAGTATTGCTAGCACAAGAGGATGAAACTAAAAAGGAAAGAGTAATCTACTATATCAGTAGAACCCTGGTGTCTTATGAACTCAATTATAGTATAATTGAAAAATATTTCTTAGAAGTTGTCTTTGCATCTCATAAATTGAGACATTATATGTTGTCCCACACAGTAAAACTTATTACAAAGATATATCCTCTCAAATATCTCCTTAGTAAAACAACATTAACATGAAGGCTAGCAAAGTGGGTCGTGATTCTAAGTGAATTTGATATTGAGTATGTGGACAGAAGATCTATTAAAGGAGAAGTCCTCACAAATCAATTAGCTAACTCACTACTGCAAGATGACGCACCTTTAACAACTGAATTTCCTGATGAAATAATAATGCATTTAACTGAACATCCATGGAAGATGTACTTTGATGGTTCTTTCATGAAACAAGGCTCTAGAGTAGGGGTTCTATTCATAACTCCTCAAGGCTACAAAATACCCAAGGCATATAAATTGATGTTTGCATGCACAAATAACATTTTTGAATATGAAGCATTGGTAAATGGACTTAATCTTGCTATGGAATGGAAGATCATAGAGTTACATGTGTATGGTGACTCTCAACTCATTATCAATCAATTAAATGGAGATTATCATAGCAAAGATGAAAATTTGATGCCATACAAACAACTGGTTGACAATTTGAATAAGTACTTTGTCTTCATTACATTTCAATAGATTCCCAAAATGGAAAACAAGGTTGCAGATGCTATGGCTACACTGGAATCCATGTTACAACTAGAAGAAAATCAATTCCGATATGACTTCTTGCTGGAAGAACTATCCTATCCAGCCTTTGATACACTCGAAGCCCAAATAATTTGTGTTTTGAATGCCCAAGACCAATCCCGAAACACCAAAATAATTTCCTATCTATCTGATCAAACTATACCTAATGGCCTATCACAAAATGAAAAAATAGTTTTGATTAGGACAACATCGTGTTATGTCCTCATTGCTAATAACTTATATAGATGAGGTCTTGATGGTATGCTTCTTAGGTGTTTAGAACAAGAAGATTTTGATTGCACATTAAGAGAGGTTCACAAAGGTGTATGTGGATCGCACTCAAATGGATTTTCATTAGCTAAGAAACTACTAAGAGTTGGTTACTACTGGCCCACAATGGAAAAGGATGTTGTTCTATTTTCTAAAACATGTCACAAATGTCAAACACATGGAAATCTCATCCATTCTTCTGCCAGAGAACTCATACCATTTATAACACATTGGCCATTTCAACAATCGACCTTTGATTTGGTATGACAAATTTATCCTAATTCTTCAAGTGGACACAAGTATATCATTACAACCATCGAGTATTTCACTAATTGGGTCAAGGCCATCCCGCTAATCAAATCCACTGACAAATAGGTTTCTATGTTCATCTTGAACTACATCATTTGTAGGTATGGGATACCCTCTTCTATTGTAATAGACAATGGGGGTTAGCTTAAAAACCAAGAAATCGAAGACCTTTGCACACAGTTTCACATCACTCAGCATTTTTCTTCAATCTATTATCCTCAAGGTAATGGACAAGCTAAGGCATTCAACAAAAACATTCTCAAGATCTTACACAGAACCGTAAGTCTGGTAGAGACTGACATTTGCAACTAAATCTGACACTATGGGCCTACAAAACAAACATCAAAACACCAACTAGAGCCATGGCATTTGCTCTAGTATGTGGGGAAGAAGTGGTACTTCCCATTGAAGTATAAATCCCATCTTTGTGGGTATCTCTCCAAGGTCTTGTTACTGATGAACAATACAAAATTAATAAGGTTAATGCACTGGAGCTACTTGATGAGCATAGGAAACAAGCGTTCAATCATCTAAAAGTATACCAAAAATGCATGTCAAAAGGGTACAATAAAAATGTTAAACCATGACAATTTCAAGTGGGGGATCTTGCTCTCAAAGAGAATCCTAAAAACCATCTGAATAGGGAACAAAAAGGAAAGTTTGAACCGGACTGGCTAGGACCTTATGTCATTACTACAAATTTTGGGACTAGAGCTTATTAGTTAGCTACACTTGAGGGAGATGTTCTTCCTGATCCCATTAATACTCTAAACTTGAAGTGGTTCTACACTTTACATCTGGCTGACAGAGCCCATGCAATGAAAAAGTTCTCAAAAAATACCAAAAAAAATAGAAAATTGATCCTAAAGAAATCTAAAAACTATGGAAAAAGTCCTGAAAAAAGGGTATCCTTGGTGAAAACCTGGCAAAAAAGCACCTTGATACTCACAAAAAAATGAAAAATGAAAAAAAAAGCAAAAAATTTGAAAAAGAGAAAAGTGCCTTGGCGAAAACCTGGCAAAAAAGCGTCTTGGTAGAAAAAATAAAAAAGATTTGCTGAGTGGTGAAAACCTAGCAAACATGCATCACTTGTACTATGTGCTCTATATATCAATGTACTACTAACACTAATCCTTCATGATCACACTTGTGCTACTGGTTGACTCTGATTCCTTACAAATGCCCTATCCTTTCTTGTGATTTGTCTGCATTTGCGTCTTAGGAATAGTCATTCTACATTGGCGGCATCTTTGCTAGCATGTTCGCTCTATTTCTGCTAGATTGTCCTAGGTTATTTTCTAGGATAGTTTGCCTCTCACAATAATATTTCACAATAATTGCATCAAAGAATCACTATCACAAACAAGGGTGTTTCTTCAACACCACCTACCTGTAATAGACATCATACTAGTGTTTCTCAACACTTTAATCAAACACTTAATGTACTAGTGTTTCTCAACAATTTAATCACACTAGTGTTTCTCAACACGTTAATCACACTAGTGTTTCTCAACACTTTAATCAAACAGTGTTCCTAAACACTATATTGGATTGCAATTTCTGACAAAGTTAATTTCATATACTCTGACATGAAAAACATATTTCTTGAGTCTAAGTTCTAATTGATTATTCTCTATTGTGCTTGACAAATGAATCAATAGTATTTCTCAATACTACTTAAACACATATAGACTGATCTTGGTTTAATTATGACTCTTTCATGTTCCGATGATGTTTCAAACTAGGGGCATAAAAGAAATTATGAACTCTCCTTGATTGATTATCAATTGGTGATTGTTATGTCTTTCGAGTTACTCCATGACATCTATTCAAAGACAAAGATTCGCGAGGATAGGGGGCATAACCTTTTCTTGGTTTTTTGTGTATGGTGATTGTTTCAATGATCCTATGAATTTCACTTAACTTGGATGTTTATGATAAGAGATACCAATATGAGTGTATATCCGCATATATCTTGATCCTTGTTATGTATAAACTACCATGAGGTTGAAACACTTTCCTTGTCTATTTTCTCAATAAGATTCTAAGTAAGGTGTACGACACATTTGATGACATTAATTTTTCCATTAGTACACTTAGTGAAAAACATCGACAGAGATCATAGCTACAATCATTACCGATAATCAGTGAGTATACCTAACAGAACATAGAGGTCATGAAAAATGCTAAATATGGAATTGACCGACGAACACTGACAAGTGTTGCACCGATGAAGTGAATAGGACATCACTGATAGGTCAATATCATAACATTGAGAACATCACCAATGACACAGTTTTGAGAACAAAACTAATAGGAATAGAAAAGGCATACCCGACAACCAGTTCAAGAAAGGAACACCGATGACAAAGAAAACCAACCGTCAAAACTGACAGTCAGTTACAAAACCCACAAATAGTGGATCTGAGTTTTACACGTCAGATAAAGCAATGTAATTCTATTTATAGAGTTTTAATTTGTTTTAAATCATAACTTAAGGGTCAATCAAGCTTAATGTAAATGTTTTAAAGCATCCTAATAGATCTAAAAATTATCTAACTAAAGATCAAGGTCAAGTTGTAAACCTTGGATCTAGAGTTAACTTGCGAAGCCTGAATCAAGAATTGAGCCAAAATCTAGTATAAATAGATGTTCAAATCAATTGTGAAATATGAATTCATTATTGTTGATAGCCATGAAGAGCACCTAAGGAGTAGAAGGCAGAATTCATGCAAAGTTCAGAAATAGATCACATCAGTTGTCAAGAACACATAGAGGCTACCGACGAGCAGATAAAGGTATTATTCAATCATGGAAGGATGATTACTTATATATATGAAGATTTATAGGATTTTTTATCAACAATTAGAGATTGCATACATCATCAGATCAAAGACTTATGTAGTTGCATTCTAACAAGTGCATCACATCTGAAATCCTTTTGTAGAAGGTGGACTTAACCGTTCTTTACAAATCTCTTAACAGAGTGCACACTTAACAGTGTTGCTAAAGCTTCAAATGAAGTAGATCTTAATAGGTCTCCACTGTAATACTCCTAAAAGGGTAGGTCATCAGAAGTGACCAATTGTA
>MU226293.1:287316-300464 GCA_018584345.1 Thuja plicata
TACTCTAACTAGAGACCCTATTTTCCCTAAATGTGATCATACCCTCAATTATGTCAATACAACTATTAGATTATTGGCATAATTCATCAAAAATAAAATTAATCTCCTAAAATCAAAGTGATTTCATCACTATCTCACATTAATTACCTTGGCCTATTTAAATCAAATCAACCCAATTAAATCCTTTGCTAAAGTAATTAATTAAAAGGAATTAAATAAACTCTCTAAATACAACTAATCACTTGCACATGGAAAGTCAATCCATGAACCAATGAGAGTTCACTCGCATGGATCACTCACATGGATCACCAAAGATTCAATCCTCACCTCTCCTCACAAGTTGATCTCAACCATTCATTTCTCAAATTCTTCCATAAAAGAAGTGAATTTTGAGCTCAATAGGTCCCAATTTTTAGAATTTTGAATGCACTCTTATGCTTCCCCAAATTTTAGAATTCTAATTACACTCTTATGTTGTCATTTTAATTTCATGATTTCAATAGCTAAATAGATAAATTTTCCAATTATGCTTTAATGAATCCTTGCATCATTTCTAGCATGAATTGCATGATAGATAGCTTCAATTTCTCAATGAATCTTCCATTCTAGGACTTAATGTGTCACTGATTTAATGCATAATCTGAGGGCAAACTTATAGCTTAAATCATACTCTTTCTAGATAGGAAGCAATATGTCAATTTCCATGGTTTTATTTTATTTTTGAATTGATTTCCATCTTTCTAACCATTGATGCAATGACATATTGAAGTGTTGTGTTGTAGCTCACAGGTAAATAATTCATAGACACATTTTTGGTGCCCACCGTGGGGCCAAGCCCCAGATTTCTATTCATTTTTGAGATAATCCTTCATCTTTTTGTTTTTTTCTTGAGGTAGACTTGCATTTGGAATCAGAAGATCACATCTAGGAAACAAGCTCACATCCGGTAAATCCTAAATCGCGTCCCGTAAATCTAGAATCGCATCTGGTGAAGACTTGCATTTGGTGAATTCCATATCATATTTAGGGTAAATGATCTCATTTAGGATCTTTACTCCCATTTATTTATTCCTAGATCACATTTAGGAAATAAGGCCACATTTCATAAAGTCTAGGATTGCATTTGGTTAGCTTACTTGCATAATTGATTAATTTTATGACTAATCAATTGACTTTGCATGTTTTTAGATGAATCTGATTGTTTAAGCAACCTAATGAGTTCTTGCAGGACATTTTCGAAGGCTTCCTTGGCTAAGGAGATGAAGTGAAACTACTAGAAAGTGGTTTTGTAGGTTTCCTTATGAGTTCGACCAAACTTTTTGTAATTCTAGGAACTTAACACAATTTCTCTCCAATCTGTAACTTGATTAGAGAAGTATGATATTTTCCTTCATGGAAAGTTAGAACCTCAAATATCAAGTTAAGTGTTGAAATGAAATTGGGGAAATAAACTTAATTTCTCAAAAGTGTTTGGTTAAATTATTTTCTAGGAACCTAAATTTCAAATTTGAATTTGATTCTTAGTCCAACTAGATGATTATGCTCTTTTCCTGAGTTGGAAAATTAGAAACTTGAGATGGGGACTAAGTTTTTAGTTTGATAATTTGAGGGAAATAAATTGCATGGCGTGTTTGATAGGAGAAAATGGCATGGATAGGAGAGTATACTCTTCTTCCTCATGAAGAATAAAAAATATAGACTCTTAAGCTGTCAATCCTCTTTACTACTTTTAACTCTAGAGGGCATGTTAGTTGAAGAAAAAATCTCTTGGGAATGACCCAGGTGAGGACAGGTGAACGCCAGCCCTTCTATCTCACTTTTATCAAAATTCTTCCTTGAGGCCAAAGTCTTGGAAGATGTAATCGGTTTTTTCCTTGGAATTTTGACTATCATTCCTTGGACATGCTTGGATGTGTCTGGAGAGGGGCCTCTTGAATCTTTCTTGCGAGTCTATACTCATTTATGTACTCATAGGGCTATATGCCTTAATTTTTCCTTATGCAATTCTATAGCAGACGGTTGAAAATAGATGCTCAAATTAAAACACTTTATAGTTATGACCACCTGATTCATCTCTGAAAGGTGATAATCTTTGTGCAAGTAAAATAGTAATTTCCCATGGATACTCATCATTTCATGCCCTTACTTGCGTTTGGAGTTAGATAATACGACATCATGACTAGAGCCATTGTGTGCTTGGTGATGGATGTGTTATAATTAGCATTTGAGTGTGTACCTTAGTATACAAGAAAATATTTTCATGCTGGACCATAGATTTTAGGGAATAGGTGTGTTTGGTTCTTAAACAACTTGCTTGATGTGTCAGAATTGAAATAAAAAGATAAAACACCCCAAACAATTGATATTTTGACAGTCACACACATTTATGCTATCTAGAAACACTCTGGAATTCATTAGACAGATCCTGGAGTCAAACAAATTTTCATGTCATTCAAACCAAAGTGACAAACTTAGAAAAATCCATCAGAGGATCACATCTGGAAAATCCTAGGTCGCATTTGGTAAATAGAATCACATTTGGGAAGAAAGCTCACTTTTGGTAGATGTTGGATCTCATATAGAAAATAGAGTCTCATTTAGGAAGAATAGGCTTGCATCTCATATATCTAGGATCGCATTGGTAAGTCGCATCTAGGATAGAGGGTACTTGCACATGTGTCAAAATCAGAGACTTTACAGTTTTGGATACCCTTTTTTCTTGTCAGTCTGAATCTGGTGTTCTTGTTGGTCCACCTGGTGTTGTTTCTCAATTTAATTTGAAGTCTACCTTTCATGTTCTTTAGGGTTGTCGCAATTGATCCCAAATCATTTTTTCACTTTACTAAACAAATATTTTTGGTTCCTAGCTCACTATCAAGGAATTCTAACCCTCTAATGCTAGAAATCACTTCAAATAATCAAACTCACATTCACCATAACTTGGACAAACATATTTGGACAATTCAAAAATTCCTTTTGGCACAATTGGAATACTTTTGACAAAATTGAGACCTTTCTTTCATGGTTAACACAAGAAGTAAAAAATACTTTGTTGACGATTCAGAAAGACTTCCAAGATTTATTAAATTTCAACAAGGATAGACATCTTAAAATCCCCTATTTGATCAAGACTCACTCAACATGGATGTACCAGATAAAGAATGGAGTGCTACCTTTGATGAATATGACCAAGATGATAACCAAGATGGAAGATAAATCCAAGAAGAGAGAAATCACGATCATCCTTTGTTTGATTTGGATAGTGAAGAAGACATAACCAAAGAAGAATATAACAAACTCAAACAAAGTCAGAAGTTTCAAAAGACCTTGGATAAAATCATTGGGGAAGACAAAAAAAAATACTTGCTTCACCTAGCTTCTCTTGGAGTCAAACTCCCCAAGGACTATGATGTCTAAATATTGAAGGAACAAGAGGTATCAAGTAGCATCAATATCCATGGTAGCATCAATACATGTGAAACCAAAATCATCACTTTATCAGAGTCAAAACCTTGGGAACCAGAAGTAAAACCAAGATGGTGGAATGATAATGCCTATTGTGAGTTCCATAAAAACAAAGGGCATAATACCAACGATTGTGTTAAACTCAAGCACGTTATAAAATATCTCATTGATGGAGGCATGATAAAAGTGGAAGGATATACATCTAATGAACATCACATGGCATATAATAAACCATTTCCCAATTATGAAAAAGGAGAAGCCTCTAAATGAAAAGGAAATGAAGCTAATTACACCTATTTTCATAACGATAATGTGATAAATATGTTGGACATAAAGAACAAATCAATCAATGTGATCACTATCAAATGTGTCAAGGACAAGTTGGCACATTCAAATGTGGTAACACAAAGCCAAGCACAAATCATGATTAAAGGGTTTAATTGCTCATCCAAATAGGCAACATCATCTAAACCACCTATTGTCACAATTCTGAAACCTGAAATGTCAAGACAAACAATTCCCACACCTTCTGCTAACTACAACTTGGTGGACCAATTGCAAAGAACCTTGGCTCAAATATCTATATTTGAGTTATTTAAGATCTCTTTAGTGCATAGGGAAGTTCTTGAACAATCCCTACATTCTTCCAATGTTCCAAAAGAAATAAATGTAGACAAGTTCTAGGCAATGGTCAATCACATATCAGCTCCACATTATCTCTCTTTCTCAAAAAAAGATGATAAATATTTGACTCATCCCCATAATCAATCCCTTCACATTAAGGTTCTGATCCATAAACACTGTATAAAATGTATGTTGATAGATTGAGGTGCGGGGTTTAATATATTTACTCTCAATATGGTCAAAGCATTGGGTCTTTCAAAGCACACAATTGATTCAAGGAGTAAGATAACCATCAAGGCCTATGATGAAGAAGAAAGATCATCAAAAGGACTAGTTGTTTTACCCATAAGAATAGGACCAATAGAATAAAATGTCATTTTTCAATTTCTTGATCTACCATTGGCCTATAACATACTACTAAGGAGACCTTGGATACATGAAATGCAAGTAGTGCCATCTACTTACCAATAATGTATCAAAGTCCCACGCAATGGGGTGAAAGTAACAATTCTTGCAGATTCAAGCTACACTTGCAACAACATCAAGGTAGATAGTATGGTTCCTCACAATAAGGAAGTTCTAAAAGAGTTCCCAGCTGAAACCTCTAAAGACATGGTGATGAGAAGCTTTGGAAAGACATTAAAACTTGAATAAACTAGCATGGGGGAATACAAATTGGATACAACATGATCATTGGCTAACATTCCTATATCTGCAAGATCATATGGGAAACCCTCCCCCTCTTTTACATCTTCTACATCAAAAGGAAAAGACATTCATGAGCCAACTGGCATGATTAGAGCCTCAACTTCTCAAGAGGAAGAAAAAGAAGATAAAGTATTCTTGTTTTGACTCTATATAGAGGAAAAGAGATAGAATTTAATAAAACATGTTGAGATATCCCTGGAAAAACATGGAAAAGGTTATGACCTCACAAATGGGATATAAGGGGAAAAGACCTTTAAGAGATAAAGAAAAGGGACTCATTGAGCCTATCCATATGGAATTCATAGACACTAAAGACAAAATAGGGTTGGGTTTCAATAATAAATTAGAACACCCCACCTCAAGAGATGGTCCAATCTTTGATAAATGAAGTGATGATGAAGAAGAAGAAGAAACTAAACTTGTACCTTGGACATATGAAAAATTACTGCATATTGGTACTGAGAACCTGTAATACTAAGGAGAATGATATGTACCTACTTTTAGAGAACAAATAGAGAATCATGGGATATAAAGGGAAGGGACCTTTAGGAGATAAAGGAAAGGGACTCATTAAGCCTATCCATATGGAATTCATAGACACTAAAGACAAAATAGGGTTGGGTTTCAATAACAAATCAGAACACCCCACCTCAAGAGATGGTCCAATCTTTGATAAAGGAAGTGATGATGAAGAAGAAGAAGAAACTAAACTTGTACCTTGGACATATGAAATATTACTGCATATTGGTACTGAGAACCTGGAATACCAAGGAGAATGGTATGTACCTACTTTTAGAGAACAACTAGAGAATAATGTTCCTTTTTTATCACAAACCAATGTCCAAGAAGTAGAGGAGGAAGAAGAAGAAGATTATCTAGAAGTTCAGCAAGCAGAGTAATACCATGAAGAAACCCCTCAAGAACAATAAGAAGACATAACAGAGAAGTAGAAATGAGTATCTCAAACACTCTTGAGGATTCATCTCCTGCAAGAAAATAAAAAGATGTGCATCCTAACTAGGGTAAATTGGTGATAGTTTCACATGTCCTAGATCTACCACACTTTGATTCACAAATGGCCAATAGGGTACACCAGATAACTATTGCTGAATTTCTAAATTGATCTGATGAAAATGTCTCAGACTCACATGATTATGAATTGGATCACGTGTCTGATGCTACCATGGATATTGAGGTAGATTTAATCCATAAATTTGCACCTTTATTAGAAAGGGGAGAAGGTTATAATACTACCCATAACACAAATGTTGTCACAGAATTGGATGAGGTGGTGATACCTAGAATAATTGATGAAAACACTCACATCTTAATGGGACTAGAAGAATTTTGAAGGGTACAAGATATGAGTTCCAATATGATAAGAGAATAAGGAGAAAGTTCCAATGATGAGTCACTAGAGTTAGGTCTGCATAACACTAACAACGACGCTAATAATGATGATCTGACTCTTAATGATCTAAACACTATAGAAGCTAACTTAATGGAACATGTCTTGTCAGTTAATAGTCTTGACACTGATGTGATATTGTCCTTAAAACCCTCTAGATCATTATCCTTGATAAACCCTAAACTTATTGATTGGACAGACTCAAAACCTACTCCTATCATGAAATTTCCTAATGAATACACTTTGGCATATTATCTGAATGCTTGCGAACCCTATCCCTCTTCCACCAATGCAAGGAGCATGAATCTGATAGAGGAAGATATCAAGTTTCTTACTCACAAATTGAAAAGTAAAATGAAAAAGTAACTAATGGTAAATACCATGTAGTGGAAATATCAGATTCTTAAAAAGTAAAAATAAAAGATGTATCTGATGGTGAAACCTCTCAGAGGTGCCAAAAGATGAGATTCTTAATATCCTCCCTGAGAAATTTCAAGAAATATATTTATTACTGATAGAACCAACATAGCTAGTTAATTTGGGAACGGCAAAAGTTCCTCAATTTATCCATCTAGTGCAATCCTTATAAGAATAAGAAAAGACACAGTTCAGTAAGTTCCTTAAAGAGAAAAAGATTAACTTTGCATGGTGTTGGTTCCTTTTCTTGTTGATCTTTGTATACCTATGGCTCAGGTATGTTCCTCTATACCCATGCACTAATTCAACAAGGAGAAGTAGCAACGTTCAACAAGGTCCTAAAACCTTCTACACTTTGAGCTCCACAAACTTAGGTGGGTATTACCTATCTTCTGCCTTCAAACTATAATGACTTTATAAGCAAGCACGAATGGTGGATGTAGTATAAAACCAGTAAATTAAAAAAGTTTTTATAAAATTGGATGAGAACCACAAATATAAAATATCATACCATTTCCCTATCCAGTGGGTATGGATTCACTTTAAATGCAAAGACTCTTAACAACAAAATTCATCAAATGTGAATCCTGCAAATGATCATTGAACTTGACTATGCCTTACATACTCAATTCACACTTCCTAGAAGCAGATGTAATCATCCAATTCAATTCAATCCTTAACTCACTAAAATTTTCTAAGGATGTTTAATTCTCTCTGAAAGAAACCCTAAAGCAATTAGACTCTCTACCATAGAGAGTGATGGATTGAAAGTCCTTAAAAATCAACCCAAATGAGTACAAGAAACCAAACTAAAGACATTAAAACTCGATAAGAATTCACAAATGCAAGGAAATACAGACAAATCTCATTGATAAAACATCTAAGACATGAAAAAATAGAGCCATAAGACCACTAATAGTCTTAGTTTAAAATGCATAGATTACAAGCCCTATTGTGGCATAATTTTCCATCCCCCTCTAAATGGTCTTGAATATTATTTTATAGGAACAAGATGCTACAAGCTTCAAACCATTTTAGGGTTAGGGTTTTCAACCAATTAATGCAAGAATTCAATTCTATTGTCAAGTTGAAACCCTATATCTTCTCTTCAATCTGTGTAATCTAATCTGCAATCAATTTTCCCTAATCCATGGATGTGAATGTGGTACCTTGAGGTGCAAGAAATTCAAATGCATGACTCTAGGAATAGCTCACATAAATGCAAAAATGACCAGGCACTGCCATATACATTTATCCTTTTATTATAAAACATTTACCTGTCAACTCTGGTCTTGAATGCATCTTAGTATATCATATTTGTATCCTTATGGTCTTTAATAGTTATTTAGAATCGATCCATAAGATCATATCTAGTCACTAATAGAACTAAGATCAAATACATCAGTCGACCACAGTGAAACCCTCTGAGAAAGTATTTTAAATATTTGAATTTTAGTTTATAATTGCCATAGGTGGCATGGACTAAAATTCAGGCGGTCAAGATCAAGCCATATCACAAGTTTAAAACACAGTCGTGGATTGCCTTTAAGTTACCTAGGCTCATGATTTGATCAAACACACATGGCACGTAACTAATGGCTCTAAGAATCCCTATTTTCCTCTGAGATGTGCCACTTAACTAACCTTTTAACCTACACCTTAACTCTGGCTAGCATATCCCTTCTTACCTCCAAGTCACTAGATGATTTCACTAAATCTAGTTTTTTTACAAGATCATGCACACACCACACAATCAAGAATAAATCAACGATCAGCACTGAATCTCGAAGTAAAAAAAAACTTGACTTGAGCCTTTACCCAGGTTTAATGATGAGATTGCATGACAATGTAGTCTCTGAATCTCTAAAAGAAAAGACTAACTTTGGGTATATTATGAGATCACATGCACACCCTTGGATCAAAACTGCATCGACAACCTTCACCAGATCTTGGAAAGAAAACAAGACTTTGACTTTATCTAGAGATCTAGAGCCAATCACCTGATCAAAACTATATCAACGACTCTAATTTGATCCTGGGGAACTTTAATTTAACTTTTTCCTGACTTAGGTTCATCTAGAGATTGCACGACTGAAGGAAAAATCACAAACTCAGATAGTTAATCCCTTACCCATGGTCAAATATAGAGATTACACAATTGAAGGCATCGTTGAAGTCCTAAATTTAACTTGACTAGACTTTTCTTTACCCTGGTTTGATTTAGAGATTACACGACCAACTGAGTCTCTGAATTGCTGAATGCATCACTTAACCTTGAGTTTATTTAGAGACTATGAGCAAGCCATGGGATTAGATCTTGATCAACGGTTCACGTTAAGTCTCAGAATCTTTCTGTACTTTCTCATTTTCTTGCTAGATCATGTGCCATCCCTAGATCTTGATCTGTATCAATGGATCTAATCATTCTCTTGAAAAAACTTGATTGACTAACTTGACTAACTTGACTCAGGCTCTTAACTATAGTCTATCTTGAGATTCAGTGACTAAAAGAAAATATAAGTCGCGAGATGAAAAGATAACCCTAGATTTTATTTTGAGATTATGAGATAGCCACATGATCTAATCTGAATCCACAACTATGATTAAATCTTGACTAACTCATCTTTTAACTTTTCTTGGCTTGATCATAACCCCAGTCTATCTAGATATTACAAGATTGAAGGAAACTCAAGATCTCAGAACAAAATTAATAACTCTAGTTTGATCTTGAGACCTAGCACACAACACATGATTAAAATCATGATCAACACTTCAGAACCCATACTCGAAAAACTTCACATCAACCCTGATTTATTTCAAGCTTACGTGACTGAGAAAATATCATAATCTCCAAGTATTTTTCCTAACTATGGTTTAATTCAAAGATCTAATGCAAACCACAGGATTATCTCAGCATCAATGGCTCCTATTTTATCTTTGCAAACTCTGAATCTAACTTAAATTCAACTACCTTGACCGTGATTTATTTGGAGATTCAAAAATTGAAGGAAACTCCAAGTCGTTGAATAAAAATCTAACCCTAGGGTTTATTCCAAGATTGCAAGACCACCACAAGATCAAATCTGAATCCACGGCTCTGATCAAACCTTTTCCAACTCATCTTCTAACTCTGATTTATTTTAATATCATGCGACTAAAAGGGACTTGACCAGGGGGAACCTGACTTTAGTTTATTCTTAGATCTTGTGTCATATTCTGAGATCTCGTGTCAGCCACAGGATCTAAACTGCATCAATGATTCGTGCATGATCTTGGAATAAAACTTGACTTTTGAATTTGTCTTGAGACCTAGTACAAGCCACACATCTTGGATGAGATCGATGATCCTTGTGTAATCTCTGAATCTTACTCTTAACCTCAAGTCCATCTGGAGATTCAGTGACTAAGGTAAAATCAAACCATGTCTAAACCCAAGTCAGATTATGAGATTTAGTGACTGAGACTATATCTGAATCTCTGAATGAATTTCTTGGCCCTTGTTTTATGACAAGATCTGGTGCAAGCCACAAGATTAGAAATTGAACATAACCCAATCAACGGTCTACATTGAATCTCCAAATATTTTCTGACTTAATCTTGTCATTGTGAGATTAGGAGATAACTGTCCAATCAAAAATCTAGCCACGGTCTATGCTTAATCTCCAGATATAGAAGCATATTCCATTTCCTTTCAAGATCACGAGACAAAGGATTGCACTAAGTCACTGAATAAAATGGAATATTCCCTCTAGATTGAGAGATTAAGAGACAACCAAGGAAATGTTAAAGTGCACATGACTTATAAAACACTTAAGTGGCATGGAAAAGGTAATGAAGAATTATAACAAGTCCATGAAGGTTTAGGGTTTTTTATCAATGACTAGAATTTGATAATAGGGTTTAAGGAAACAACAAGAAATAGCAGGGTTTCAATCATTTAGACCAAATTTATTATAGATTTTAGCAGTGATAACACATGGTCTTATATTGATATGCTTGGATTAGATCATGAATTAATAATGCATCACTTATTTATAGCTCCTAGGATAAAACCTGTCAAACAAAAATTAAGAAAGATGCACTCACATGTGGCATTGTTGGTAAAATCAAAGCTAGAGAAACTCTTAAAGGAGGGATTCATAAGGGTCATCACTTATTCAGGATGGATTTCTAATGTAGTACCATTTTCTAAAGTAGATAAGTCTATCAGAATTTGCACAGACTTTAGGGATCTAAACAAATCTTGTCCTAAAGATGACTTCCCACTGTCGAATATTGATATTATTATAGACCTCATGGCAGGATATTAAAAGTATTCACTCATGGATGGATTTTTAGGCTATAACCAAATAAATATTACCCCTGAAGACCAAGAAAATACATTATTTACATGCGCATGGGGAAAATTTTGTTGTAACATAATGCCTTTTGGGCTAAAGAATGTCGCATCTACATATCAATGAGTTATGATGACAATATTCCATGACATGATACATAAGAACATGGAAGAATATGTGGATGATACCTTATCCAAGTCAAAGATAAGAAAAAATCACATCAAAGACTTGAGAAAGATACTAGATAGAATGGAACAATTTTAACTAAGGTTCAATCCAAAGAAATGCACACTTGGAGTCCATTCAGGGAAACTCTTAGGGTTTATTGAATCAGCTCAAGGAATTGAGGTGGACCTAGAAAAAGTGAAGTAAATAATGGAAATGCCACCCACTTGTAACATCAATCAAATGAGGACTCTCCAAGGAAGACTCCAGTCAATCAAAATATTCATGTCTCAACTAGCAGATAGAGCACAACCTTTCACAAAATTGTTACATAAAGGAGTAACTTTCAAATGGGATGAACACTGTAAAAATAACGTCAAGGAATTAAAGGAATATCTAGCTAATCCTCCTATTCTAATGATTCCTATTCATGGAAAACTATTGTTACTCTATATTTCAGCTACGGATACATCACTTGTAGTATTTCTAGCACAAGAGGATGATAACAAGAAGGAAAGATTGATTTATTATATCAACAGGACATTGGTGTCTTATGAACTCAACTATAGTATCATTGAAAAGGCTTGTCTGGAAGTTTTTATTGCATCCTAGAAGTTGAGATACAACATTCTTTCTCATACCGTAAAGCCTATGGAAAAGATTGATCCTCTCAAGTATCTCTTGAGTAAAACAACATTGATAGGAAGACTAGAAAAATGGTTCTTAATGCTCAGCGAATTTGATATAGAGTATGTAGACAAAAAGGATATTAAAGGACAAGTGCTAGTCAATCAACTGGCTAATTCACCATTTCAAGAGGCAAAACCATTGATTATAGAGTTTTTAGGTGAGACTGATGACATGTAACTGATTGAATGTTTGATAATGTTAAGTTGAAGATGATGCAAGACATTAAATCAGTTAATGGTTTGTATTGTCATCGATGTCAACTTAATACCATCTATATAGTCATATACATAATGCCAAAGACTTCAGAGAATCAATGGAATAGAGGTTATGCTTTCAGCAATGCATAAAAGTCAAGTATTCACCAAGTGACAGACTACACTGGCGGAGTGCACACCATCGGTAAAGACAGAGATAAAGTCACAGTGATACCCGATGAGCAGAAGATAGTGTTTCCTAATGAAGCAGAATCAAAGGATGCCCTATGAGCTAAAAATAGTGTTTCCTATCAAGCAAGACCCAATGATGCCCGACAGACAGAGATCCCAAAGCTAACTAAAGTTGTACCGATGGAACTGGCAGTTATCACCGGCGACGAACTACAAAATTGACCAACATAAAAGAGAGATTAGAAAATGACAAAATATCTAGCTGGTAGAGCTTAAGGATAGACTTAACTATTTTTTTTATTTTTTTTATTCGACCATAGTTAACTAATATATTTAAAGATGATTTATATAGCTGGCAAGAAGATAACTATGAGATAAATCAGGAGTTAAAGCCATAAATCAATTTGGCTGGATTGTTTTTCACACCAAGAATCAAGAATCAAGAACCAAGAATTAAGGAATATCATGTCTATATAAGAGACAAGTTTAATTCTTTTCTGTATGCACTCAGATACACGGGGGAGTGAATTGAGAGAAGATGTTGAAGAGAAAATGATGAAGGTTAAACTTCATGCAGTCCTGATGAATCAATCTAAGGGAGAGCTAAAGAATTCTGCAGACACTGACACACAGTGAAGCATAGCATCACAGAGTAGAAAGAATGAAGAACAAAGGAATGGAATTGATACATTGATCAGAAAGGTATTGTACATAAATAGATCTAAATATCTGCAATTCAAAGTTGCATTAGAAACAGGTCATTGTGTTTTAGTTTAACCATTGAAGCATTAAATCTCTTAACAGAGCAGGACTTAACAGTATTTTGTAATTGAGGTATATCCTAACAGATTACCAGAAGGTTGACTCATGATAGTAGCATCGGTCTTACCTAAATCCTATTGACAGTCTAAGAAGGAGGTTGATTCAAGGATGGTAGTAAGATTAGCA
>MU226293.1:302709-324482 GCA_018584345.1 Thuja plicata
TATATATCTCAAATATAATTACCCTCAGCTATTTTCAGTTCTTCAAGATGTATGCCTTATTCAATTCTAGAAAATATATACTGCTTGATGATTATACTATATATCCTTTTTCTTAAGCTTTACCGAAATGCAATAAATAAACTTAGTGTTTACCAATCAATCTTGTTTTAGTAATGTGTAAAGAAAAACATCAAATAAATTAACCATATACACATTTGACACTTAGATTTTAACGTGGAAACCCTATTAATGGAAAAACCACTTGGGATCGGTAGCCCTAAAATTTCACTCTTCTAAAGTGAGCTTGGTGAAGAGCCAACCCTATTAAAGGTTACAAACCCACTGTTAAGTGTGACCTTGTTAGAGGATTTAAAACCATTGGTTAGTATTTTTACCTCAGGAATTCACTATTCTTTCAACTATAAAAACCTTTTGATACTCTTGAGTATCTCAATACATTAAGGATTGTTAAATCCAACTCTGTTAAGAGATTTTCTGAATCAATGGTTAAAGTGAAACAATAAATTATCTATTCACTATTACAACCTTAATTGCAAATTTTCAGATCTATTGTAAGTCCATAATACCTCTCTGATCAATGTTCTCTTCAATTCCTTTTCTCCCCTCGGTCTTCTTTCTTCTTGGTGATGTTGTTGCTTCTCTGTTTCTCGGTGTTTGCAAAATTCTTGTCTCTGTCTTACAGCCTATATGATCATATCTGCATGAAGACTTCTATCTTCATCAAAACTATATTTAGGATCCTCTTTTTCATAATGAATTACTTTTCCCTTTCTATAGACATGATTTCACTGTTTCTAAGTCCTTTTCTTTCTTTTTCTTGACGTGATCCACAAATCTCGATATGCATTTGCTTTAAATCTTGCTTTAGTTTTATCCCGTAGATTTCTACTTGAAAATTGTGAATAAAAATAGCTTTAAATCTCCTTATTATGCTTATTTCAACTGGTCAATGAAAATAAAGCAATCAATCAATTAAAACTAAATATAGCTCCTGCCAACTAAGTGTTTTGTCATTTTCTAACTCTAGGTGATTTCGGTGATCAACTCGTAGTTTGCTCGGTCAATGACTCTAGTTGTCCTCGGGTAACATTGTCCATTGAGAAATACTATGAACTTTAGTTATCCTCAAGGTTTCTTATCTCAGTATACACTGTGACTACTCAGGTTTCTCTATCCGTCAGTGTGCACTGTTCATTGGTGTTTACTATCACTCGGTGTGCACTGTTCATTGGTGTTTACTATCACTCGGTGTACACTAGATTTTCATGTTTACCAATAACATAAACTTTATATCTTTGGTTTCTTGAAGTCAATGAAAATAAGTATATGATAAATCATAACATATTAGGTAGACATCAATGACTATAAAATACATTAACTGATTTAATGTGTTGCATATACTTTCTGCATCTCGGTGATCATCAACTTGTCATCTTCAAACATTCAATCAGTTATAGTTCATCAATCTCTCCCTTTGGCATTGATGGAAACATACAATTAATACAATATGAAATATATTAGTTGTAGTTCCTCAATTTCTCCCAAAATTATTTTTTCTATAACCAATTCAAATATCTGGCTCTCGGTAAGCTCTTCTAGCTTAGATTTGATTCTTGTAGAGTGTATTTTGTCATTTCCTTCACTGGATAGATGTAGCAACTTATGTCTTCTACTCTTGTCTCTCCCTTTGTTATAGAATTTCTTCTCCAATACTCTCCCTTTGATGGATGGTTACTTCATTGAATATCTCTATCCTTTGAAGCTTTCTCTCCCTTTGTAGAAACTTCTTTTTTTGTTCTTTTCTCTCCCTTTGATTGATGTTCTTCTCTTTGATATATCTCTCCCTATGGATGTACTATTTCATATGGTATATTCCACTCCCTTTGATAGGTATCCTTGATGGATATTTCATATGGGATATCTCTCTCCCTTTGACATTAATTCCAAACAGAAATATATCATGGGATATCTCTTTTCATCAGCAATGTAGCTCTGTAGTAGCCAACAATATCTCTAGTGTTCGGTTTTGGAAGTACCTTTTTGTACTAATTTTTCATTTCAGTCCATTTCTAATTCTTGCATCAACATGATAGATTTTCTGATAATGTGAAGGCTGATGCAGCCTCCAAGTCAACCTAGTGATTAGTAGACAAGGGTTGGACCCCTAGTCTCTTCCTCAGGTACTCAAATGTATATTTTGGTAATGGCTTTGTGAATATGTTTTCTAATTATACTTTGGATTGTACATATTCTAGTATCACTTATTTTTCTTATACTTGTTCCCTTAAGTAATTATATTTGATAACTATGTGCTTTGTTTGAGCATGCATCACAGGGTTTTTGGAAATTTTGATAGCACTTGTGTTATCACAATTGATAATCACTGGATCAAGGATGTCCATATTTTTACCTTTTAACAATTGCTTGATCCATGCAATGTTAGACAAATTTGTAGCAGTAGCCACATATTCTTCTTTTGTAGTTGATTGAGATATGCATCCTTTATTTTTACTTATCCATGTGATAATTTTGTCACCCATAAAGAATGCTCCTCCTATTGTGCTCTTTCTATCATCTATGTTTCCAGCCCAATCAGTATCTGTATAGACTTGTAGCTCAAATTTTCCTTCTTTATTATACCATCGACCATAGTCTTTGGTATTCTTCAGATATCTCATAATTCTTTTGACAGTAGTCGTGTGTGATTCCTTGGGATTAGAAGAGAATCTTCCAACTATACCAACTACATGTGCCATATTTGGTCTAGTATGTACAAAATATATTAGTTTTCCAATCATAGATCTATATAAGGTCTGATTTACCTCGGTTGACTTGTCTTCCTTTTTCAATTTTATCCAGTTGTCATAGGTGTTCCAATTATTTTGGAGTCCTCCATTTTGAATATCTTCAAAACTTCTTTGATGTATTTGGATTGTGTGATGTAGATGCATGCATCTTGTTGTAGAATATGTAGACCAAGAAAAATTTTGATCTCTCCAAATATTGACATCTCAAATTCTTTTCTCATTTCATCGGCAAATGATTTGCATAACATATCATTAACTCCAAATATGATATCATCACCAAATATTTCATCAATCAGAATGTTACCTTCAGTATCTTCTTTTAAATACAAATTATTGTTATCACTTGTTCATACAAATCCAATACTAATGAGATAAGAGTGAAGTATTTTGTACCATGCTCTTAGTGCTTATTTTAATCCATACAAGGCTTTGTGTAGTCTACATACCATGTTCATCTTGTTAGGATCAACAAACCCTTCAGGTTGTTCAATGTATACCTCTTCTTCTAGTATCCCATTTAGAAATGAATATTTTACATCCATTTGGTATACTTTGAATCATTTGAAAGTAGCTTAAGAAAGTAGAATTCTTACTCCTAATCTAGCAATGGGTGCAAAGGTTTCTCCATAGTCAATACCTTCTTCTTGTCCATACCCTTTGCATACCAGTCTTGCTTTGTTCCTTGTGACTTCTCCATTCTCATTCAATTTTGTTGAGTGTTGTTTTGACACAAGCCAACTTGCTAGGATCTTGAGATTCAATTTCCTTTCTTGAAAGAATAACAAGGTTATTCTCAAGGTTCTCCAGGGTTGGGTCACAACAAGCTTGGTTACTCAATTGAAGATAAATGTGAATATTCACAAGGAGGCCTTTGCCTTTCCATTTTTAACATATATGGGTGTTTGTAAATAAAATACAATTTTGTATTTTTCCAAGATGTTGATTTTTAGAATTGAAGACAAGATGTAATAGAGAGTAAATTAATTAGAAATGAAACAAATGTCTAAAAATGAAATCCTACGGACATAAACCGTTGTAAACTCTTCCTTGTGAATTGAATGATGGAGAGATTTGGAACAAACCCACGAAGCACAAATCAGACAAAGTCACAATTCACTACCCCGCAGATGCGAGTGTTTGGAGAGAAGATGTATTCACTTGTGCAAGATATTCAAAATCTATCAAGTCATGAAGCCACCAATATGTGCACACCCACAAGACGGATTTATCGTTAAGCCAAAAAATGATCTCTTCCACACATTCATCACAAGGTAAGAAAAAAAAAACAAACTCTAACTAAAGAAACGTGGATTTGAACCATAATAAACAAGAGTCACTTTGAAAATAATGAATAATGCAAGCATCCATTCAATAATTTCCCATAGGTAGCAGCAATTCACACACCATGAATGAAGCACCAAATTTAGATCTTTATTGCATTAAGAATTTGACCTATTACAGTGATTTGATTACAATATATAGAGTTTTTGATCTACCAACTCTGAGTGCCAAAATTAGGGCATCAGAGTCTAAATTTATGAAAATAGACTAAAAGTAAAGCTTTGCTAAAAAGAAATTATTGCTAATTGATAGTAAATAGCTTGCATGGATTTTAAATCCATTTACAATCATTTTTTCCATGCAAGAAGGATCAAACTCGTCAAGAAAAGAAATAGAAAGAAGATAGGGTTTCTTCTATGAACTGGAGTCTTCTTCTTGATTCTTATAGTTCTTCCTTGGAATCTTCATTTGGAGGTTCTTCTTGTAGTGGGAACTAATAGAGGACCCTTAGTCCTTCCAAAATGAACTCAATTTAATCACCAATCTGATCTGGAGTTCAACTGCCATGCAAAAAGGTGATCTCACTGGAAACACCCAGAATTTTGGACCCCGACCTCTACTCCAAAGTTTTCCAAGTGCAAATTTCACTAAGTGTGGAACCACATTTGGGACTCCCAAAATTTCAGACTTTCAGAGGCCGAAAGGCCGAAAGGCCGAAAAACTAGCCTTTGAAAAATGGCTAAGTATGAAAAATTATTTCTTCAAAAAAATGGCTAAGTGTCAAAAATCTTGATTTTGCAAAATTTGACTAAGTCTGGAAAATTTTCCCATATTTCGGGGTTTCGAGGTTTCAAGATTTTGGCACTTTAGGAATTTTGGCATTTTGGCATTTCGGCACTTTCGGCATTTTGACATTTCAGGATTTTGGCACTTTTAACATTTCAGCATTTTGGGACTTTGACATTTCCGCATTTTAGGATTTTGACACTTTTGGCATTTTGGCATTTTGAGGTTTTTAGGATTTCAGGGTTTTGGGATTTCAAGGTTTCAGGGTTGTGGACATCTCTGAAACTCTGAAAATCTCATGACTGAAAAATGGCTAAGTCCAAAATGACTTTTTTGGCAGGATCCTAGGGTGAGCTTTGCAAAATATCTTTGGAACTTCTTGGACTTCATCAGAACTGAGAAAATTCATAAATTTAGCTTCCCCTATTACCTCTCCCTAAACCTTAGTGGGGGTGTGGTATCCTTTGAAATGGTACTTCATTGGCAGGGTTGTTGTCTTTTCCATCATTCTTTACACTGGTTGAGGATTTGACATCTTTGTATCCTATATGAAAATGCATTTGTTAGCACCATGTTATTGAAAACAAGAAACTACTCTAAGCCACCACTCTTATGATGATCCAAATTACAAATTTAAAACCAGAAAAACTACCGAAACTATAAAAACATTATGTACAAAATTAGGTCTACTTGGAGAAGTCATAACTTCTTTCCCCTAGCTCGTAATTGCAAAACGTTTACTTTTCTAGAAAGGTCTCCAAGAGTTATAGATTCAATCCCTAGAGGACAAAATCGAAGGCAAAGTCCTTCGCATGGATTGGAGGCCCCAAAATGCCCCGAAGACTTTCAAAAATGCAAAAACCTGAAACATAGAAAAATCCCCAAAAAAATACCTTTCAAAATTTGAGACTTTGAGCCCATTAGAATTTTTATACTTTCAGGCCTTCGCAGTCTGAAAGGATCCCAGACTGTGAAATTCCAAAAACCCAAAATTGTCACTGGTGACAACAAAATCAGAATTACGGAGCGTGGCAACACTTTTTGAGTTTTAGAGGCCAAAACCCTGATGACCCCAAAGGTGTGAGGACTGTGCAAGGCTGATTCATTTGCAAGGTGTTCTTTTTGGAGTTTTCGACTTTGAAAGTTTGAAGACATGAAACTCAAGCATAAGTCAATTTGAAGGATGCGGGATGCACCGGGCATTCAGGCTTTCAAGGTTGCGGAGGTCCTAGTAACCCTGCAACTCTGAAAGTCTGAAAAGGGAAAAAACTGACTAAGTCCAAAGTGGTCTTCAACAAACAAAAAGCTAACAAAAAAACCCTAAAGATGACCTTAGAAGAAAAAGGACAAAAGGTGAGGAAGGAAAAACTAGAGGCAAACCAAAACTTGCATCCAACTATCAGGAGCACACCAAGGGCCCACAATCTGACTCACTAGGTATCTAGCCAAGTTTACCCTAAGGACTCCAAACCACCAAAAAAAAATCTGAAAGACCCAAAAAAAGGGGGGACCCCATTACGCCAAGTGGCTAAAATGGGGCGTGTGTTGTGGAACCACAAAAAATAGCCCGGACAAAAGGAGAAATGGCCAAGGCATTTCTTTATCAACAAACAACTTTTGGAAACTCGTCTTGCAATAAAACAAACCCAAGTACCACTCATGGAAATATTCTTTGGCCAACTCTCAAAATTGAAGTTTTCTGTTGTTTCTTCCTGTGTCTACACTTGTGTGTTCATTCCTTTGACATTTTTATGAAGATAACTTAAACAAATATCAGCCAAAACCAACCTTCATAGTATTGACAAGGGCTTCCTAGGAAGAGCTCTGCTTCCATTCAGGCGTCCATAGCCTCGACAAAGTTTCCCCCAAGTCCCAAGCTAACCTTTCTCTACTGCCATTCAGGCGTTTATAGCCCCAGTAGAGATTGCTAGACTTACCCTTCCCAATCCTCTAATGATATTTGAGGTAGAGGTATTTGGAGGATTCTCTCTCCAGAATTATTTCTTCTTTCTTGATTGGTGACCGGTTTAGGCCTCTTGTGCTTTGAGTATGCTACTTCTTGAATGCCTTCATTTTATTTCTTTTGATAAACCTAGGCAACGCTTAGATTGTGCTACCTTGGTATAAGATTTATGATCATCGTAGCGACCATTTCTTTGAATGGTTCATTTTTCTTTCACATTCTTCTCCTTTTTGTCCTCTCTCTCCTTACTCTTTTTGTTTTAGTCAGGTTGTAGACGGAGAAGGGTTCTGGGACTGGTGGGTACCCGTGTCAACATACTAGTGTTGGCTCTAACTAACAACTGCCCAAGAAACCAACGTTTCCAATGTCATATTTTAATGTATATCTAGTGATTTAGGATGATCAACATGAACATCACCTTGGTTTCCAAAAAAAGGTATCACCATTTTTGATCCCCGCATATAACTTCTTGAAAGATACATCTCTTTAGAAATTTTGACTAAGAAATACCTTTGCCTCTCATCGAGAACTAGTTAGGATGGACCACTTGTCAGGAACAGCCCTGAAAAAATACACTGACTCCCTTGACACAACAAACAGAAGCGAGAAAACTAAAAAAAGAAGAAAAAAAAACCAAGATAGACACCTATCTAAACAAAACTAAAGACAAATTATATAAAAAATATTTAGAAAAAAAAGCATATGATTTATTGGTTAATTGATTTTCCTCTCCATGCAGTAGCAATAACGTGCCTTGTATAGTTCTAAGGAATGCAAACTCATCTTTGTACTCAGAATAATAAAATTTAGACAAGCTTTGTTCAAATTCTAGGTACAAACTATACAAAATCAAAAGTTGTGGAAGCTCTCCATGATCATGGTTAATCCACAAACACATTTTTCACCCTTAGAATTATATTGAAATTGGAAATTGTCAAAATCTAAGGGATAGTGGGGAGATAAAACATGATTTAGTGAGTTCCCAACCATGGGAGTATACTCAAACAACATGATTTCTTCTTCTGGAGGTCTTAACTAAAGGTACACCACTCCATCCTCATCAAGTAAATGCACACCATAAGAAGACATAGGCATTGGTGATGTACTATACCTGTCATTACAACAAGGCTCAAAAGGAAAAGCATCAAGACTATGATCCTTGCTATAATCATCATTAGGTCTAAATAATGAATCATCACATTTAACCTCATTAGGACTACTAACTTCAATGATAAACGTGTCATTTGAATTGTAAGAACCATTAGTATCATCATCAAATTATTTTCTCCCTCAAGCTTTAAAGAAACATGCTCAAAATTGCCCTTACCTTCTAAAGCAATCTCCCAAGCTAGCATGAAGTCAGGGCAACTTACTTCTGGATGTAGATTAAATTGATGAACTCTACAAGAACTAGCTACTGCAAGGTCTAATATTGCATGGAATACCCATAAATGGACACTTCTTTACTCAAAAATGATATTAGATCAAGCACTTTATCTACCTCATTCGATGATAGAGACAAAGAGTCATCTTGTTTGTCAATTGGGAAGTCCCTCATTCCATGTTGTTGGCCATGTGTGAGTGTTGCAAACCCTAGGACAACCCTTTGATAATCCTTTTGAACTTCTTGTATCTCCTCTATTTAGGTTTCATCATGATTGGCATTCAAAGAATAAAGTGCATCATCACTCATGATTTTATAAGAAGATACCTCTTAACTTCACTTGTCATGAAATTTTTTATGAATATATCTATAATTTCACCCTCTGCATCATTTTGAATTTTCTCACCATAGTCCTCTTGTATGTTGATCACTTTAACTTCCTCATCAAGAAAGAAAATATCTTCCAAAGTCTCATGGGTTTGATCACATTCATCTTCCTCCTTCCTTGATTGATTATCCCAATGATCCACTATAGGAATTAATACCTCTTCAATATTCATCTTTCCTCTCAAATATAAGTCCATCTTTCAGAGGAAAACATGGCAATCCACCTCACAATGTTGGTTAGTGAGGTGTATCCTACATCCATCCATCCATGCAAAATCTAATAATGACACTGGAATACCCAATTCTTGCAACCTCTCATTTAGTATATTTTCTCAAGTGGAATATCCACCCAACATAGATTATGAGTATCCACATCTTCATCATTTGATTTGAAACTTTTTCAATCTCAAAAGAGTCATCAAAATTACCTTGCAAAGATATCAAACATTTTGTACTTGTTGATTGTTCATGACAATGATTCTAGGGCAGCATTGAATATGGCTCATCCTCTTGGGTTTGTTTGTCATGTCTTGATACCTCATGACTGATTTTTGTTGAAAAATCATTTGCTGACTTGATTTCTTGATTGATGTAAACTTTTAGACCCATTTCATCTTCATTTTTTCACCTTTTATCATGCTCATATGGCTGCCCAACAAGCTCTCCATTTGAAGAATCATCATGGATTGATGCATTAAGTGTTGGAGTATAATAAGAATATGATAGTATAGCCAAAGCAGCATCATTGGGAGGTAAAATACTTGCATCCAAGGTTTTAGTATGGTTATTTTGACTCCAACTCTGATCTTGAAAGTGATTGACCTAATTCTTTCTATTGGATGATTGCATCATTTGGATATCAGGTAAGTTGTAATCGGTTGAACAGGGTGATTACATCCGATATGGTATGTTGACTAGATTGACATAGTGTTGTAATGGTTGGAAACATTCAATAAATTTCGTATTAAAACTTTCGTCTGGACCACTCGTACCATTTGTAACATCCCATCCGCATGGTGCCAAGAAAAGAGCCTTGTTGAATGCATCATGCAAGGTATTAATCTCACCCAAAGATCTAATTATTCTTGCAAATGAGACATCCAAACACCATAAATAATGTTCTTTTACCTTCAAATTGTGCAACATCCATTTCAAGTCTTGGAGCCTTTGATACATGAGAAGGAACCGATGATTAAATTGGGCAATAGACTCTTGAGGTGTCCTTCTTACAGCAGAAAAATAGAATACAAAATCTTGTGCACTCACATTGGGATCAAATTGAATTAAGAATGAATCCTTTAATTCAACCCATGACAAAATAGAATTTGATGGAAGTCTCCCATACCATTCAAGTGCTACACCTTGAAATGTCTTTACAAATAGATTGCAAACAACATCTTCATGTTCAATTTTAAGAAAAAACATTAGATCCTTGCAAATCCTCTCATGGTTGGTAGCATTTTGTCCATTATTGGGGAAGAACAAAGGATACCTATTATTTGCATGTAAAGGAATCTCATGGAGACCCCCTAGTATACACAAAGGACTACCCATTAAAGCTAGATCTTTTCAAGATCCAACCCATTCAAGTGTGCATGTAAAGATTTGGCTCACTTTTGTTGGTGTGATGATGGAGGGTTTTCATACCACCAATGCTTCAATTTCTAAGTTTTTTTCAGAATGATTCTTAATTCGGCCCTCCTTCTAGTGCCACTTCTGTTGAGCATTTTTTTGACACAAGCCAACTTGCTAGGATCTTGAGATTTGATTTCCTTTCTTGAAATAATAACAGGGTTATTTCCAAGGTTCTCCAGAATTGGTTCACAACCTTCTTGGTTACTCAGTTGAAGATAAATGTGAATGTTCACAAGGAGGCCTTTGCTGGTATGTTCAAGACATCAAACTGCAAAACAATTTAGTTCTTTTTTTTGGTATTTTCCATTTTTAACATATATGGGTGTTTGTAAATAAAATGTAATTTTGTAATTTTTGAAGATGTTGATTTTCAGAATTGAAGACAAGATGTAATAGAGAGTAGAAAAACAAGAAATAAAACAAATGGCTGAAAATGAAATCCTACAGACATAAACCATTGTAAACTCTTCCTTCCGAATTGAATGATGGAGATATTTGGAACAAACCCATGAAGCACAAATAAGACAAAGTCACAATTCACTACCCCACGAATGTGAACATTTGGAGAGAAGATGTATTCACTCATGCAAGATATTCAAAATCTATCAAATCACAAAGCTGCCAAGATGTGCGCACCCATGAGACAGATTTATCGTTAATCCCAAAGATGATCTCTTCCACACATTCGTCATAGCAAGCTAAGCAAACAACAACAAACTCCAACTAAAGAAACGTGGATTCGAAGTACAATAAACAAGAGGCTCTTTGAAAATAATGAATAATGCAAGCATCCATTCAATAATTTCCCATAGGTAGTAGCAATTCACACACCACAAATGAAGCACCAATGTAGATCTTTATTGCATTAAGAATCTGACCTATTACATTGATTTTCTTACAATATATAGAGTTTTTGGTCTACCAACTCTGAGTGCCAAAATTAGGGCATCAGATTCTAAATTTATAAAAATAAACTAAAAGTAAAGCTTTGTTGAAAAGAAACTATTGCTAACTGATAGTAAATAGCTTGCATGGATTTTAAATCCATTTACAATCAGTTTGTCCATGCAAGAAGGATCAAAATCATCAAGAAAAGAAATAGAAAGAAGATAGGGTTTCTTCTATGAACTGGAGTCTTCTTCTTGATTCTTGGAGTTCTTCCTTGGAATGTTCATCTAGAGGTTCTTCTTGTACTAGGAACTAATAGGGGACCCTTAGTCCTTCCAAAACCAACTCAAGTTAATTACCAATCTGATTTGGAGTTCAACTTCCATGCAAAAAGGTGATCTCACTGGAAACACCCAGAATTTCAGACCCCGACCTCTACTCCAAAGCTTTCCAAGTGAAAATTTCACTAAGTGTGGAACCACATTTGGGACCCCCAAAATTTTAGACTTTCAGAGGTTGAAAGGCCAAAAAACTAGCCTTTGAAAAATGGCTAAGTATGAAAAATTGTTTCTTCAAAAAAATGGCTAAGTGTCAAAAATCTTCATTTAGAAAAATTTGACTAAGTCTGGAAAAAAATTTGGGATTTCGGGGTTTCAGGATTTTGGTACTTTCGGTATTTTGGCATTTCAACATTTCATGATTTTGGCACTTTCAACATTTTGGCATTTTAGGACTTTGACATTTTGGCATTCTGGGATTTCAGCACTTTCAACATTTTGGCATTTTGACATTTTGGGGTTTTCAGGATTTCATGGTTTCAGGGTTGTGGACATCTCCGAAACTCTGAAAATCTCATGACTGAAAAATGGCTAAGTCCAAAATAATTTTTTTGGCAGGATCCTGGGGTGAGCTTTGAAACTTCTTGGACTTCATCAGAACTGAGAAAATTCATAAATTCAGCTTCCCCTATTGCCTCTCCCTAAACCTTAGTGGGGGTGTGGTATCCTTTGAAATGGTACTTCATTGGTAGGGTTGTTGTCTTTTCCAGAGTTCTTTTCACTGGTTGACAATTTGACATCTTTGTATCCTGTATGCAAATGCATTTTTTAGCAGCATGTTATTGAAAATAAGAAACTACTCTAAACCACCACTCTTATGATGATCCAAATTACAAATTCAGACCAGAAAAACTACAAAAACATTATATACAAAATTTGGTCTACTTGGAGAAGTCATAACTTCTTGCCCCTAGCTCGTAATTGCAAACCGTTTACTTTTCTAGATAGGTCTCCAAGAGTTCTAGATTCAATCCACATAGATTCAAGGCCCCAAAATGCCCCGAAGACTTCCAAAAATGCAAAAAACTAAAAAATAGAAAAAAACCCAAAAAAATACCTTTCAAAATTTGAGACTTTGAGCCCATTAGACTTTTCAGACTTTTGGACCTTCGCAATCCAAAAGGATCCCAGACTGCGAAAGTTTGAAAACCCAAAATTGTGGCTGGTGACAACAAAATCAGAGTTTCAGAGCATTGCAACACTTTCAGAGTTTTGGAGGCTGAAACCCGAATGACCCCAAAGGTGCGAGGACTGTGCAAGCCTTAGCCATTTGCAAGGAGTTCTTTTTTGAGTTCTGGACTCTGAAAGTTTGAAGACATGAAACTCAGGCCTAAGTCAATTTGAAGGATGTGGGATGCACCAAGCATTTGGGCTTTCAGGGTTGTGGAGGTCCTAGTAACCCCGCAACTCTGAAAGTCTGAAAAGGGAAAAAACTGACTAAGTCCAAAGTGGACTTCAACAAACAAAAAACTAACAAAAAAAAACCCTAAAGCTGACCTCAGAAGAAAAATGACAAAAGGTGAGGAAGGAAAAACTAAAGGGGAACCAAAAATGGCATCCAACTATTGGGAGCACATCGAGGGCCCACAATCTGACTCACTGGGTACCTGGCCAAGTTTACCCTAAGGACTCCAAACCACCAAAGAAAAAAGTTGAAAGACCCAAAAAAAGGGGGGTCCTCATTAGGCCAAGTGGCTAAAATGGGGCGTGTGTTGTGGAACCACAAAAACTTTGTTTCTGAATATCCATTTGGTACCAATGACATTTTTTTCATTCGGTCTAGGTACTAATGTCCATGTATTATTCTTCTCAATCTGTTCAATCTCTTCATTCATAGCACTGACCCATTCTTGATTCTCAAGTGTAGTATTAACATATTTAGGCTCAAAATCACAAATCAAACATGTAGTGTTTAGTGACTTACTTCTTGTTCTCTTTCAAGCTCTTTTGTCTCCAATGATGTGGTTCAGTGGATGGTGTCTTCTAACATCCTTAGCAAGCACAGGTTCAGATTTTTTTTCATCATTTTGATCTTCATTGTGATCGTCGTCACTCAAGTCAGCATTCTGATCATTTTCTTGATTTCCAGTGTGTGCAGCCTTTTGCTCGGTTGCATTGTTCTGACACACGGTAGCATTACACTATTTCTCAGGAAGAGTGTCAGGTTCTTCAATGTAGACAAATATTTTGTAGTCTTCCAGTTTTTTTCTACTTTCCTCATCATTTTTCTTAGCAAATTCATCCACTTTAACATTTGCACTTTCAATTATTTTGTTAGAGGATTTATTAAGACATTTATAAGCTTTTCTTTTGGTAGAATAACCTAGAAATATTCCTTCATCACTTTTGGATTCAATTTTCCCATTTGTATCATCTTTCAAAATATAACATTGTCTTCCAAAAATTCTAAAGTAACTTACATTTGGTGTGTATCCATACCATAGCTCATAAGGTGTCTTATTGGTGTGTTTCTTCAATTGAACTTTGTTCAGTGTATAGAAAGTAAGACTTACAACTTCTCTCCAGAATGTTTGTGTAATGCCTTTCTATATCATCAGTGTTCTTGCACAATCAACAATTGATCTATTCCTCCTTTTAGCAATCCTATTTTGTTGTGGTGTTTTCAATGCATAAACATGTCTTGTAATTCCATGCTCATTACAAGATTTAGTGAATTTGTCATAAATAAATTCTCCTCCTCTATCTTATCTTAAGCATTTTAGTTCTTTTCCACTTTTCTTTTCAACTATAGCTTTATACCATTTAAACATCTTAAATGCTTCTGATTTCTCTTTTAAGAACATAAGAGTCATAATTCTAGAATAATCATCAACAAATAGAATGAAGTATCTATCACCATAATAGCTCTTTGTTCTCATTGGTCCACATAATTCATTATGGACTAACACTATAATAGCATTACATGTGTAGGTTTTTCTTCTAAAACTAGATTTTTTCATTTTCCCTTTTTGACAATTCTTACACATGACATGGTCAGGTTTTGACATGCTTGGTAAGCCGCTTACTTTTATTTTCTTGATTATCCTAACCATGTTTTCAAAATTCACATGACATAACCTTTTATGTCACAACCATATGTCTTCATTTCTAGCCAATAAACAAGTGGTCTCAATATTATCAAGATAGAATAGGTTACCTTTTCTTTGTTCACCAGTACCAATCAACCTTCTTGTTTCACTATAGATCTTTGCCTTTTTGTTCTCAAATGCAACTCGGTGACCTATGTTATTCAGTTGTGAAATACTTAATAGATTATAGTTAAGTACTTTCACCCAATATGCATTTTCACATTTGATCGTATTATTCAACATGATGGTTCCTTTACCTTCAACTGGACAAGGTGAGTCATTACCCGTTCTTACTGATCCACCATTATAATATTGAAAAGTTTCAAACTTTTCCTTATCTCTAGTCATGTGGTGAGTACAACCACTATCAATAATCCAGACATCATTTTTTCTAACTTTAGATATGAGTGTAGTTTCAACATACCTTTCTCCTTCATCATAATCATCCTTCATAGCAACAAATACTACCTCAACATCTTCATCATATCCAGTGTTAGTATTCTCAAATTTGTTCTCAACTAGGTAACAAGCCTTCTTTCCTTTGTCCTTGTAGTCTCAGTTATCTCTTCTTTTAGATTGTTGGTTTCTTTGGTAGTCTCAGTCATCACTTCTTTCAAACTTATTTTCATAAGATCTGTCATTGTTTCTTTTATCCTTTCTCTTGTTAGGGCATCTAGCAGAAAAGTGTCCAATTTCTTTTCAATTAAAACATACCAAGGGTAATTTACCTTTGTATCTTCCTTTATCTCTTTGCAATCTTCTAGCCATTAGTGCTTCAATTTTATCAAGTTATTATTCATCACTATCACTTTCACTATCATTTCTCATAGTATGTTTATGACTTGATTTACTTATAGTTAGAGAGTATTTGAATGTAGACTCAATAGTTGGTAAGACATCATTGTCATAATTATTTGTCTCAAATGAAATAAGTCTACCATTCAAACTATCAAGAGTAACATTATTATTTGCTACTGCTCTCATTTCTTGAATAGAAAATACTCTAATAGCATAAACAGGTAGTAAGGTTCTCAAAATTTTACTTACCACTATTTCTTCTTCAAGTACAATCCCTACTCCTCGGATAGCATTGACAACCTCTTTTATTCTACCACTGTACTGAGTGATGTTTTCTCCTTCTTTCATTCTTAGATCATCAAGTTTTCCTCTTAGGCTTTCAGCCTTAGCTCTCACCACATTTGTATCTCCTCCATGTACTAGCTTGAGTTTTTCCCACATTTTCTTTGCAGTGTTGCATCTCTTGATGTCTTCAAATTCAGCATTGGAGAGTGAAGAAGCAAGTTCTATCATCATAGAGTTTTGTTCATGTTTCTCTCTTAATTGATCAACTATCAAAGGTCTAATAGGTAAGACAAATTCAGTATCCAAGTACTGTGTGACATCATTTCCAATACCTGATAGGTGGAGTCTGGTCCTACTTTTCCACGATGTAAAGTTGTCTTTGTTCAACTTAGGCACATCCCTTTTACTCATCTTATGATCTTTAGCTTGAGTCTTGAAACTCTCTTCCAACAACCAAAGCTCTGATACGAATTGTGAGAATAACTGAGAGGGGCGGTGAATTAGTGGCCTCAAAAATTAATCCAATAATAAACTAAATATATATCTCTGATATACTTGCCCTCGGATATTTTCAGTCCTTCAAGATGTATTCCTTATTCAATTCTAGCAAATATATACTACTCAGTGATTATAGTGTATATCCTTTTTCTTAAGCTTTACCGAAATGCAGTAAATAAACTTAGTATTTACCGATCAATCTTGTTTTAGTAATGTGTAAAGAAAAACATCAAATAAATGAATCATATACACATTTGACACTTAGATTTTAATCTGGAAATCTTGTTAAGGTAAAAACCACTTAGGACTGATAACCCAAAATTTCACTCTTCTGAAGTGAGCTCGGTAAAGAGCCAACCTTGTTAAAGGTTACAAACCCACTATTAAGTGTGACCTTGTTAGAGGATTTAAAACCATTGGTTAGTCTTTTGACCTCAGGAATTCACTATGTTGTCAACAAGAAAAACCTTTTGATACTCTTGAGTATCTCAATACATTAAGGACTGTTAAATTCCACTATGTTAAGAGATTTTCTGAATCAATGGTTAAACTGAAATAGTAAATGATCCATTCACTATTACAACCTTAATTGAAGGTTTTTAGATCTATTGTAAGTCCATAATACCTCTATAATAAATGTTCTCTTCAATTCCTTTTCTCCCCTCTGTCTTCTTTCTGCTCAGTGATGTTGCTACTTCTTTGTTGCTTGATGTCCACAGAATTCTTGGCTCTGTCTTATCCCTTTTATGATTAGATCTGTATGAAGACTTCTATCTTCATCAGAATTATATTTATCATCCTCTTTTTCATAATAAATGTGTCCCTTTATATAGAAATGATTTCACCATTTCTAATTCCTTGTCTTTCTTGTTCTTGACGTGATCCACAAATCTCACCATGCATTTTCTTTAAAGCTTGATTTAGTTTTATCCCATAGATTTATCCTTGACAATTGTGAATAAAAATAGCTTTAAATATCCTTCTTATCCTTAGTTCAAATGGTTGATGAAAATAAAGAAATCAATCAGTTAAAACTAAATATAGATCCTGTCAGATAAGTGTTTTGTCATTTTCTAACTCCAGTTAATTTTGGTGATCAACTCTTAGTTTGCTTGGTCAATGACTCCAGTTGTCCTTGGGTAACACTGTTTGTCAGTGTTGTCTGTCCATCGAGAAATACTTTGAAATTTAGTTATGCTCAGGGTTTCTTTTCTTAGTATACATTGTGACTGCTTGGGGTTCTATGTCCGTCGGTGTGAACTGTCTGTTGGTGTTTACTGTCACTCGGTTTATACTGGCTTTTCATGTTTACTGATAACATAAACTTTATCTCTTTGGTTTATTGAAGTCTATGACAATATGTATATGAGAAATCATAACATATTAGGTTGACATAGATGACAATACAATACATTAACTAATTTAATGTGTTTCATATACTTTATATAGCTTGGTGATCATCAACTTGTCATCTTCAAACATTCACTCAGTTATAGTTTATCAACAACAAGCAATCGATCACCTAAAAGTTTATTATAAAAGGATGTCAAAAGGGTACAACAAGATGTTGGAAATACAATAATGGGAAAGCAAGATACTGAGAGGTGGGGTGAATCAGATCTTTAAAATTAAACACTTAAAACAAACAGATCCACATTCATACATATATGAATCTAATGTAATATCAGATAGCATCCACACAATGAGATAAATAACACATTACACAATAACTTGGTAACCTAGAAACCCAAATAGGTAAAACTAGGTTGGGGATGACACCCACAAAATTCTCCACTACTGTAGTAATAAAGTGTACCTGTTAAAGTTACAATGTTTGATTACAAAATGTAATCTACCCTGTTAGAGGTATTTTTGGTTAAGAGCTTCAGATCATTACAATCTACCCTATTAAAGGATTTAAACTTACAATGAAGTAAGCACTCTGTTAAGAGATAAATAAAGGCCTGCTAAAATCATTCTGTTAAGAGATTTTCACCTGATACAATGATTAAAAGGTCTCAAGTATTGATCCTTCGATATGCACTCTGATGTTGATGACGGATCTCCTCTTTATAGTATCTCTTTTGATCTTATAATTTGATATACCTTTACTTTGTTGTTCACTATGTTATGCTCTGCTTGATCTCTGCTTCTGAACAAAATAACCCTCTATGCATTTCACTTCAAAATGCAGCCCCTTCAACAATTACTCTTCTGCCTCTTGCACATACATAAAAATAGGGTTTCAAAGCAGTCTAATATATCTATACATATCTAACAATGAGATCTAGATCAACGATCAAGATCCAAAACCCATACCATGATGGTATTACAATTAATGGTTACAATGAGTAATGCATAAGATAAAACAATTAAATGCATAATTAACTCCATATAAGAATATTAAATGCACACATAAGTCGGTCCAAAAAGCTTATACAAGTCAGCCAGATCACTTATCCTTGAATTTTGTATCATTCCTAACAAGTATACAAAAACTGTCCTGCTCGGCATTTAACATCCCTGTCTACTCAGCTCGGCAATGTAACTAGGCATACTGAAAAACTGCTCAGCCTTGTATAGTTTTAGCTCGGCCACAGTGATAGCCAACTAAAATTGCCTAATGAAATGACTAAGTGTTGGGAAGTAATCATCAATAGAACTTAGAGAGTAACAATCTCCCCCTTTGATAATAGTGGCAAAATACTTATCATTACTTTTGTACATTTCATCAAAATATTGCCTAAGTATGCTAAGTACTCCCCCTAGGAATATACTTATACAAAAGTTTACAATGCCTTCAAAAATTATATACAAGTGTACCTTTGCTGTACTAATGTATCCTTTCATAACTCCTTACCAACTTCCTTACTGACTTCCTCCTTCCGTAGTACTAACTTCCCCCTTGTTTTTGTCACTAATTACTGGTGGGGTTAAGTTGTACTTATCCAAAAATTGCTTATGAAGCTGCAGGCTGGATTCAAATGTTGTATCCCAACTTTCCTTTGCAACCTTTATAACTTCCAGTTTTATTTCTAGCTCAGCAGCTAGACTCACTAAAATTTCTACAGTTGATAGGTTTGCACTGCTCTGTGATAACTCCTTAGCTTTTCAAAGTTCCTTCTGTATTACCTCCAAATGAGGCAACAAGCTTGTCTAAATAGTTATCAACTTGGCCCTTATGTGACCATCTTCAGCCATAAGCTCGGCTATTCTCCTTTGTGCATTTATCAACTTATTAAAATGTAAAGAACTAGAGGTACTATCTTTACCTCAAGTAGTACCAGTTGATCTCAAATCTAACTGTAGCTTCTCAACAAGCTATAAATTATCCTTTGTGAAAAATTCAACATCACATAATTTCCTATACAAAGAATAAACATCGGCTGTAACTTTCTCTAAGGTTTCTATAAGAACAGAAAGTTCAACCGATTTTTTTTCTATCTCTTCTGAGATATTCTCTAGAACTTTTCTCTCAAATCTTCTCTGGGACCATTGTAGAAGCTTCTCATTGCTTTCTATGTCCTCATCTATTACTTTTTGTACAATGGTGACTAGTTGATCTATGATTGGAGCTTGAGGCATTTCATCCTCTAAGTCAAAAGCCTTTGTAAATATGTCTTTGATGTCATGCAACACCTGCTTTTGCTTTTGTTCTATCTTCATCTCTTCCTATCTCTTCTTCCTTTTAAGTAACTCTTGAAGAGTCCCAATTTGTTAAAAAGATAACTCATTGGGATCCCATTGTGGAATCACAATGACTTCATCTAGTGTTACATCTAAAATCTGTGACTTCTTCTTCAAGATCTTCTTCTTCTTCATTTCTAGAGAACTTATGCTTGGTAGCATAATATCTTTCCCTTTGACAGTTTCAGTCTCCAATGCCTCCTTCAATTCTGTCAATATAGTTTGTGGATTCGACATACCACCAGTTTTAGGACCTGTGGGAGTGGATGATGCAGAGTGTGGTAGCTCAACCAACACTTGTGCTGCCTTTTCTTCTTTAGGCTTATCAACAACATCTGTTGTTACTACTCCACTATCTAAAACTATCTTCACAACCTCTAAAATAGGTGGATCTTGTGAAGTTACCTCTTGTTCATTTGCTTGTTTTTGCCCTTCACTTTTCTAAATACTGACAACTTCAATTTTATCACCAGATGTTGTGGACTTTTCTTCTTCACTATCAACTTCCTTAATAGGTGAATCAATGTCTTTTCCACTCAGCATCTATTGTTCCTCGGCATTCAAATTGCTTGGATCATCAACTATATAATCCATAGGACTTTCTGTAGTCAGATCAACAGATCTTGTTGCATCTAATGCATCCTTGGTCATGTCCTTTTCCACTGCAATTTGATCTTTAAGTATCTATGGTTCAGGGGTAGTCTTTTCTTCAACTTCTTTTGTCTTTTGCTCAGATGTCCTTTCACCAAATTTCTTGTCTTTTGGAATGATCAGTCCAAAAATCTCTTTCCATATCCTTGTGCTTTACTATACTACACCTTCTATATCTTTCTTCAAAATAGCATATCCTCTGAGTTTGGGAACAAACCTACTCTTATAATCCTCTATGAATTCAGTTCATTGTTTAGAGGTTAACTCAGGAATTATCTTTTCTAGGGTTCCTTCCCTGATCTATCTTTCAGTGGCAAGTGCAAATTCCCATTTTCTTGACAGAAAGTCATATAGTTCATCAGGCACATGATTTCCTATCTCTGTAGGAGTCAATTTGAAGGTATTCATCATGTCCAAGAGTGTTTCCTAAACTTTTTGCCTATCTACTATTTTCAACTTGTCATATTTGATGAACTTAAATGTTGCTAACCCTGCTGAATTCCTCAAAGTATCACATACCTCATCAATGCTTGCTGGTTTCTTGAATTGAGCTATAGTTATGTTGGTGGGTTCATCAGTTTCTATCAACTCCTCATCACTATCTAGCCTTAGATTTAATTTCCTTCTTGGTCTTTTTGTTGGCTCACTCAACTCAGCCTTAGGAGCAACCTTTGCTTCCTTACCAAAACTACTCTTTGCAACTTGTCTCTTACCATACACTTTTGTTTGCACTTCTATTGGGGAAGTGACAGTAGATGCTCTTGTCCTTGGATGATTAGCTGTAGGAGGTGTAACCTTGGGTTTGGCTCGGGTAGGCCTGGTTACTATGACAATTGATGGCTTCTTTCCCTTAGCTTTCTTTGTAACTTCTTTTGATGCACTGACTTCCTCCTTAGTAGAAATATCCTCACCTTGTCCAGTGGTCAGACCTAGAGGTGCATCCTCAAGTTCTTCATCACTACCCAAGCCAACCATATTCTTTAGATTTTTCACTATCTTCTTTCTTTTGCTCTCCATAGTTCCTTCATTCAAACTTCTAAATATCTTAGCCTTAGCTTCATCAAATTTTCCAAATCTCTCTGTTGTGGTGTCAATTGCCTCAGCTAGGAGTGCAGTGATGGTGGTTGATGCTTCATCAACATTAATCCCATATGGAAATGGCTCTAAACATGTTATTCTAGGAGTCACTGCCTTGATATAAGTGTTATCTGTATCAACTAGAAAATAGATTTCCTCATAGTGCTTCTCCACTAGTGACTTAGGAATCCTAGTCCT
>MU226293.1:324543-334833 GCA_018584345.1 Thuja plicata
TCTGAACTGTAATGGGTCTATCCTTTTTCCAAACAATATTTCCCAGTGTAGGAAATGTGTCCTAAATGTAGAAAAATATACATGCTAGTAAAGAACCAAACTTACATGATGAGCTCTTAGCCTTTCTAATTGATGCAAGGTTATCGGCTAACTATGTCTGTTGTAGCTTGGCAAGATCATATGTGTGATTCTTCTTCATAATTTTCCATGCCTGATCAACTGCTATACAAGAAACACTATCCAATCTGCTAGACTGATAGAACTTGTGTGTAATTACCCTTTCTCCAAAATCAATTTTTAGGTCAGTAATTGTAGAGATAGGCATACCTCTATTATTCCATACTACTCCAGTGTTCAATGTAATTTCCTCTTTGTTGTTATCCCTCACTGTTGACTTTCCATTCACTACAGGATATCTAGTCACTCGATGAATCATGCTTCTGGTGATCTTGACTGCTCCACTATCTAGCCACATGCTCATGTCATGAACTTAGCTAAGGATAACCTTGATCCATTTGTCTTTGAAATCTTGTGGAAAATCTAGGGCACGAGTTAACCCTTTATCTACTAAATGTTTGAATTCTTCCTTCAGAACTCCATTGACACACAATTTGATGTAGGATTTCCTCAATTCACTATCACCTACTTCACCAATCTTCACCACGTAACATGATTGAACATCATGGATCATAATTTCATTGGGTGGAATGGATGAGAGGGCTCCAGTTAAATCACTCTAAATTTCACTTTCAGGAATGGATAGAAAGTTGAGAGGTGCACATTCATCACTCTGTACTAACTGAATTTTCTCTTGTTCTCCCTCCATATTCTTAGCTGGTGCGGAAGAAATTGCAGCCATAATTCCAAAATTTAGGGTTTGAGAGATAGAAAACAAAATACCTCAGCAAGTAATGTTTCACACTATTCTCTGTTCATTATTCACTTTAGCATTGCCGATGGTACACTGATGAAATCTTTGTTCCTAGCTCTGTTAAGATCAATTCTGTAAATCACATCAATCACTCTGTAAATAGTAAAATCATAGGGTAAAAATGAAATATCAACTGTTCATCCTTTATAAGCTATGAAAAGTCAAGGTAGGTGAGCATTAAATTTTTTTCCCATTGAGTTAGTGCAAGCCAGCTATCCTCAGCCTTAACACAACTTGCATCCCACTTGCCTTACTAAACTCGGCTTTCACAAAACTTACTCGGCCACCAAAATGCGGCACACACTAAATAACTCAGCTTTAGTGTCCATGATAGATGCTCGGCACTTATAGTGCAAATTTCTCATCTCGACATTTTGTCTTCAAATATGTCCTGGTGCATCTTAACATATGCAAATATGGACTTTTTGTACATTTCATTTTAGGAACTGATGTAAGATAAGAATTTTTAAATACAATTCCTTACATACCTCTTTCTCTTAGTAGGAGATGATGTGATCACCTAATCCATTGGACTAGGTGACCTCGGCTTCAATAGCTTCACTGCTACATGGTTCAGACTTCTTAACCCATGTCTTGTTCATATGTGCTCTAATTTTCTCAACTATAGGTGCAGGTACTCTAGTTTTGCAATCTTTCCTTTTATGGCCAATTTTTAGACAACTGTGACAAACTAGGCTTCCATTCATCCAACTTTTAGACTTTCCTCTTAAATGTGTCCTTATGCAATTTTTTGGAACATTTCCATACTCACCACAGTAATGACAACTATGCCATGTGTTGTAATCCCAATTGTAAGTATTGCCTTTTCTTGGTGATTTCTCTTGTACCTTTTATGTCCATTACTATTTACCTTTAGATCTACAATATTGTGCTCTATGAACATATTTGTGACAATTATAGCAATTACCATTGAGTCTAGGTGTTTTGCTTGCCTTTTCCTTACATTCATGTGCTTGGTGTCCAAACTTATTATAGTTAAAGCAATAACCATTAAAGTTAGTTTTCAGAATGGACTTACCATTCTTGCTTCGGAAAATGTTTGTTGTATGACTTAGTTTTCCACAGTGGTGACAAATAGGTTTCTTGTTTCTTAGCTTTGCATTCTTTCTTTCACCTATCTTAGATGATTCTCCATCTCCAGAAGAATCTTTAGGTCTTCTTGATGCTTCCACCAGTTGTTCAAAATAGTTCATAGCTGCACTTGGATCATTTACTTTGTTATTAAGTTCTTTCTCAAATCTCAATTCATCTTTCAATTGACTGTTCTCAGATCTAAGATTTACAATCTCCAAGTCTTTCCTGTTGATCTCTGATTCACAAGTAGTAGTTGATTAGCCATGTCTACTTGATTAACTGTCAATGTTTGCACATCATGTGTTCTTTCATCAAGTCTGGTAGTCATCATTCTTTTGTCTTCTTCTACCATATCCTTTTCATCTTCGGCTTTCTTTTTCTGTTCAACAACTTCACACATTCTTATTGATTGGGCTTCTTGTTCCTTTTTCAAATTTTTGACTTCTTCACATAGTGCACTATTCTTTTCCAGTAGATCTGCTATTGCTGCATCACTCTCAGTAGAATCTCCATTCTAAAATAGATTTGTAGTGTCATCATCCTTATAATGAGTGTCATTCATTCGTTTGGCCAAATCTTTTCTTGCAGCCAAGGACTTCTTTAATTCCTGTCTTGCAGTCTCAAGCTGTTGTAGTGCTAGCTAAACATCAATCTTTTGATTATCAATGACTTTACCCATCTTTTAGATCTCCATCTCAAGATCTTAATTCTCAAGCTGATTATAACCCTTTTAGAGAACTTTTCTCTGATACCAATTGTTGGAAATACAATAATGGGAAAGCAAGATACTGAGAGGGGGAGTGAATCAGATCTTTAAAATTAAACACTTAAAACAAACTGATCCACATTCATACATATATGAATCTAATGTAATATCAGATAGCATCCACACAATAAAATAAATAACACATTACACAATAACTTGGTAACCCAAAAACCCAAATAGGTAAAACTGGGGTGGGGATGACACCCACAAAATTCTCCACTACTGCAGTAATAAAGTGTACCTTTTAAGGTTACAATATTTAATTAAAAAATGTAATCTACCCTGTTAGAGGTCTACCTGGTTAAGAGCTTCAGATCATTACAATCTACCCTATTAAAGGATTTAAACTTACAATGAAGTAAGCACTCTGTTAAGAGATAAATAAAGGCCTGTTAAAACCACTCTATTAAGATATTTTCACCTGATACAATGATTAAAAGGTCTCAAGTATTGATCCTTCGATATGCACTCTGATGCTGATGATGGATCTCCTCTTTATAGTATCGCTTCTGATATTATAATCTGATATAGCTTTACTCTGTTGTTCACTGTGTTATGCTCTGCTTGATCTCTGCTTCTGAACAAAATAACCCTCTATGCATTTCACTTCAAAATGCAGTCCCTTCAAAAATTACTCTTCTACCTCTTGCACATACATAAAAGTAGGGTTTCAAAGCAATCTAATATATCTATACAGATCTGACAGTGAGATCTAGATCAACGATCAAGATCCAATACCCATACCATGACGGTATTACAATTAATGGTTACAATGAGTAATGCATAAGATAAAACAATTAAATGCATAATTAACTTCGTATAAGAATATTAAATGCACACATAATTCGGCCCAAAAAGCTTATACAAGTTGGCCGGATCACTTATCCTTGAAGTTTGTATCATTCCTGACAAGTATACAAAAATTGTCCTGCTCAACATTTAACATCCCTGTCTACTTGGCTCGACAATGTAACTAGGCATACTGAAAAACTGCTCAGCCTTGTATAGTTTTAGCTCGGCCACAGTGATAGCCAACTAAAACTGCCTAATGAAATGACTAAGTGTTGGGCACTAATCATCAACAAAACTTAGAGATTAACACAAGAAAGTAAAGGCATGACGGTTTCAAGTAGGGGATCTCGTCCTAAGAGAGAATCCTAAGAATCAACCAAACAAAGAACAAAAAGGAAAGTTTTAACTCAATTGGTTGGGGCCTTTTGTTATCACAATATCTTTTGGGATAGGAGCTTATCAGTTAGCTACACCTGAAGGATATTTTCTTCCTAATCCTATCAATACTCTACACTTGAAGAGGTTTTATGCTTGACATCTAGCCAGAGGGCTTATACAACGAAATTGGTCCTGAGACAATACCAAGAAAAAAAAAGAAAAATTTGATCCTGAAGAAAGCCAAAAATAGTGGAAAAGAGAAAAATCAAAAATAGTGGAAAAAGTCCTAAAAAGGTATTCTTAGTGAAAACCTGGCAAACAAGCACCTTGATACTAACAAAAAAAGAGAAAAAATACAAAAATACAAAAATTTTGAAAAACAATAAAAAGTGCCTTGGCAAAAACCTAGCAAACAGGCATCTTGGTAGAAAAAATAAGAATTTTCCAAGTGGTGAAAATCTGGAAAATAGGTGTCACTTGTACTCTGTCCTGCATATATCAATGCACTGCTTGCACCAATCCTTCATGATCATATCTTTGCTATCAGTTGAATCTGAATTCCTCACGGATGTACTTTCCTTTCCTGGAATTCGTCTGTATCTACATCTTAGGGAAAGTCATACTGCACTGGGGGCATCTCAGCTAGCTTGTTCAGTCGGAAGTTGTTGGTTGCTAGGTCATCCTAGGTCCTTGTCTAGAAATTTTTTCCACTACAAACAGTATTTCTTAATATTTGAATCAAAACAACACTATCACTATCACAAACAAAGGTGTTTCTTAAACACCACCTACCTGTAATAGGCATCATACTAGTGTTTCTAAACTCTTTAATAAAATAGTTTTTCTCAACACTACATTGGATTGCAATTGTTGATATTTTCTCACTAACTCAGACACAGAAATACATTGTTAAAATTTAAGTTGCATTTGATGATTTCTCTACCATGATTGAAAAATGAATCAAAGGTGTTCCTAAACACCACCTAAACACATATAGACTGATCTTGATTTTATCATGAATATTTTCATGTTCTAATGATGTTTCAAACTAGGGGCATATAAATAGTTATGAATTTTCTTTGACTGATTATCAATTGTTTTTTATTAAGGTAACAACAGGTTTTGAAGGGACCCCAAAACCCTTTAACATAGAAATAAAGATAGGCATAGAGTTCCAAAACAACAATATTCTTTCACAACCAAAGACAGAAAACCAAAAAGGGCTTAACCCTAGATTACATAGCTTAGATCATATTAAAACAAAAAACACACTATGAAAAACTTCCAGCAAAATAGAAATGAAGAACTCCCAGCAAACAGAACACTCCAGCAAAACAGATCACTTCTCAGCAGCATCCATCTAGATTTCCTCCATTTAAGATTCCATGTTATGCATTGAGTCCCACAGATTTGTAATGTCTTTAATTTGGACCTCAGTCTTCTTTTTGGTACTTGATCTGGTTCTAGCTCCCGAGCCTAAAGTTTGTGTTTCTTGTTTTCCATCTTCCTCCTTCTTAGCTCTATCATTATAATTCCCTTCCAGTAGGGTGTGCAACGCTTTCAGATTATCCATAGAAGTGTTTATTCTAGTTTTAATAATCGTAGACAGCTTCCTAAGCATAAAATTATTGTTTTTTGTCTTCTCTGTAATGTTTTTCATCCTATTGTCAATCATTGTACTTAACTTTTCTTCCAGAGTAATATTATTATTTTTTACCTTTTCAAAAACATTTTTCCCTTGTTGATAAATAGTCGCATCATTTGTCACTTTATCCACAATTTCCTCCAGTGGAGAGTTTCTTTCATCAAGTGTCTTGTATTTGGCCTAAAGCTCCTTCATGTCCTCCTACATTCATTTATCGATGTTCAACCCATACATAGATTTTTTTATTTTCGCTTGGAGGAAAGAGATATTAACAGCTCTTTTGACTTTGAAATATTTTTCCCTGAGCTCTTCTTCCAAACTTTTCTGGTTTTGATTGTTCTTCTCCTCCTCTTCATCCATCAAATTCTTAGGGGGAGTAGAGTTGATTTTGCAATAATTCTTCTCTTTCTGGACTTCCTCCTAAGGGTCGACAAATATTTCATCATTGTGGGCCTTCTCGGCTTCTTACTCTGTAACCATTTTCTTGTCATTATTACCAGTCTTAACCTTTTCAATTTCATTCTCCTAAGGGCCCTCAGACTCCATTTTCTCCAGAGGCTCTTGGATTTCCTACTTACTCTTGTTATGCACCTTCCCTTCTTCATTATTGTTGTGTTGGTCATCAATATAGGTTTCCACCAGATTATCAATCTTATCAAAAATATCTTCCAAGATTGAATTATCCGTATTCAGGGTTTCCTAAATATTCCCTTTCTCTCCCCTAGGCTCAGTAGTATTAGGGGCATCCATCTTGACCTCCTCTCTTTTTCTCTACTCCCCAATGAAACCCTCATCCATAGAAGACTCCACATCCTTATCATCATCAGTCCTCATACCTTCTATTTCATCATAGATAGACAACATGATATCTGCTTCAACAGGAACCTTTCAAATTTTTTTGTTGGAAACTTTACTGGTTTTCTTGCCATAAAACATCTCCAAAATCTTTCATTTTACATTGTCAATCTTCTTAGGAATCAGCTCAGGAATGTGCTTTTTGACATGTTCCATAATCAGAAGGATAAGCCCCTCATGCAAGACAGGGGAGGATTTAACTCTATGATATATAATACTCTCATTGAGTGAACTTAATAGATAATAAGGGAAAGAAACACTAATATCATGTGTGAAATGATTAGCAAGAACGAAGTGGTAATTATAGACCTTACAATACTTGTCATCAAGAGTGAAATAATTCATGATAGCTCTGATGACAAACGCTCAAATGCACTTGATATTTGATATATTAACACAATCCAAGTCGCCTTTAACAAGCATAGCCTGCTCCTGATCAATTTTTGGGAAATTTTTATAGGATTCATTTCCCTCTTTCTTATCTTTGGAGAACTGCATTCCCTCCAATGGGAGACCTATTATTTCAGCAAGACTATCTAAAGTAAGGGTAAAGGATTTACCTAGGACATTCACTTTCCCATTCTCCCAGCCATCCACAAACACCTTTGTAATCTCCTTATTATTACCATGAAGACGGTTAACTAGATATCTGTGCACTTTGCCCTTTTTGATCTTTATCTAGACCTCTTTCTCCTTCCTCCATTTACAAACTACTGGTTCTTCTCTTTTTAGGTCACCACCCATATCTTCATTCTCCTTCTCTATGCTATGCTCACCATTTTTCTTCAACTCCTTAGTAGTGTTCAACACAGTGTATAAAAAAAGCTTCAAATGAATAGTTTGTCTCTTGATTCCCCTAAAAGCATGAAAAGGCTTAAAATCATAATAAATATGACACTTCACATAGAAAATCACCTTTTTCGTACCCCAAAACCATATCCCATTAATCGATATGATTAATATCATTAATATCACCTGTCTTATGGTTAATTCTATTGTAATTGAGTAATGAATTTATTTCATCATTGATCTTCATTGTACCGTGCCACTTACAAGTGATGTCATTTTTCACACCAATGTTAGCAAGACCATCCCCCACTTAGTTAGTTTCTCAAAAATTATGGGTAACATAGAAAGCAGTGAATCTTGATGCCACATCCTTAATTTTAGCAATAATTTTCTCAATAGTCTAGGAGGCCTTACTAATACCTTTAATATTATTAATAATGCTAAGGGAATCACCCTTCACCCAGACTTTCTTACAATCCAACTCTTCTGCCAGCAAAATCACATTAAGGGCAGCCATTGCTTCTGCTCCATGATTCGATTGCACTCCCAGAGGAGAAATAATGGCACCAACATAGGTACCTTTCTAGTCTCTTATTATGCCTCCTCTTCCAGCCTTACCTGGATTGAATTTTGTTGCCCCATCAAAATTGGCTTTGACCCAATCCTCTAGAGGAGAAGTATAGGTTTCCATAGATCTCTGAGATTTGGAATTGGGTTTAGGAGTTCTGATTTTCTAATCACTAGTCATCACATTTTGCTTAGAATCTATTTTGTTACTAGAGGAAATAAAATTTTATTCTAGCGCTCTACAAATTTGATTTCTAACAACTTCAAGGCAAGAATTTTTCTCCCTAAATATTTTATTATTTCTTTCTTTCTAGATTCACTAGCATAAGTGTGGATTAATTAAAGACCAGAAGTCTTTATTAATTAAATTCTAAGAAGGACAACTCCATTGAGTTACAAAGTCCTTCCAAAGAAGAGGGAAGAACCAGCACAAATTCCATTTTCTAAAGATAATTTCCCACACCTTACAGGTAAAGTAATAATGGAGCATTAAGTGATCACAAAATTTAGAATGATCCAAGCAAAGAACACATCTATTCACAATGTAGAAACCCCTTTTAGCAAGGTTGTTAAGCGCTAGTGGTTTATTTTTAATTAAAAGCTAGAAAAAGAAACTGATTTAGGATTGAGATATTTATACCAAACATAGGAACAAAGAGGTCTCTCCTCTCTTTTAGTGAAAAGATAGATAGCAAAAGCCACAACGTAATTTCCATCCGGACTAGATTCCCACATAATAGAGTCCTGGATTTTATCTTTGATATACCATGTCTGCAACTCATGCTGGAGGGAAATGAATCTGCTATCCATTTCTCCAAGATTCCTCCATTTTTTTTCCTACCAATAATCTTTAGCCTTAGTACCTATGGAATATTTGCACCTATCAATGGCTTTTTTCCACTCTTGATTATTGGATAGAGGCACATTATCAATTTTTTCTTGTTGTGTCTTCTGAGTTACTCCATGACATCTATTAAATGAAAAAGAGTCACAAGTACAAGGGGCATAATGTTTTCTTGGTTTTTTGCATGTGGTGATTGTTTCAATGATCCTATAAATTTCACCTAATTTGGATGTTTATGGTAAGAGATTTCAAAATGAGTGGATAGTCGCATATATCTCAATCCTTTTTATGTGTAAGCTACGATGAGGTTGAACCAATTTCCTTGTCTATTTCTCATCAACTTCTAAAGTAAGGTGTACGAAAAATTATGTACCCAAGGATATGAACATTAAAGGTCATTATGGGTTACATATCCTATATTACACATGAACAGAAGATGATTCTTAAATCAAAAGGAGATAACTGACAAGTCATCTTGGCCTCTATGCCTTGATGCTTAGGTTTATTTTTGACATTGCATCCAATAAAAATAGTATTCATAATTTCTTGGTATCAGTGAAATTTGTACTAACTGATGATGTCCATTACACAATCTCACTATGATGATAAAATTCTAAAATGTAAAAAGATCAATGACAGTCCTAGAAGTCTGCATTTATTTGCATTTAAGTTTGCATGATTCATTTAAACAACATAAGTACTTGAGCTCAAAATGATTTCCTAGTTCATTCAAATTCCAAATTTGACTACTTAATCTATGTTACTAATCTATTCATGTCGTTGCATGTTCATTTCATTCATTTTGCATTCATAGTGGGAAAAGAGGTAAATACAAAAACAAAGCATTTAAGTGTTGCATTTTTACATCCTAAGTGCATCCATGCATATATTTTCATAAAGAATGTTGGAAACAATTGTTTAATTGTGTATTGTCCTTGATGTTACACAAATGTCATATCAGTCATTAGACAGAGTCTACTGAGCTCAGACGGTAAGAGAAGCTATTTATAGAGTCTACCAAGTGCTCCAAAATACTATACCGAGAATTTAGTTACTACCGAGTTCTCCCGGTCGACAAAGGAAATTCAGTCTTTACCGAGTTCACTCGGTCATCAAAGAAAATGTGAAGGAAAGTCAGTGCTTACCGAGTTCAGTCGGTAACCGAAGGATTTTCGCAGAATCTACAGTGTTCACCGAGCATCAGTTGGTCAACACTGGAATATCATTTATGGACAGCGTCGGCCTGCGAAGGATATTATTTGTAAATGTTTATTCAGCCGACCAATGTAATATTTATTAACATGTTATTGGGCCGACTTGATAACTTGAAGGGTATATATGCAAGATCAAGTTGCGAATTCAAAGTGTGTGCAAGAAGAGTGTGGAAAAATGTGAAAATGAAAAGAAGCAGGAATGTGCGAATTCTGATGAAGGATTAGTGATATCCTTGAGGTGCTGCAAAGATATATTTGATCAATAAGGATCTATTGGCATAGAACAGAGATCTGTATCAGCAAGATAAGTTGTATTCAATTCAGATCACTTCATTGTTACTTTCTAGCCATTGTAGCAGTGATACCGAAATCTCTTAGCAAAGTTGGTTTAACAACCATTTCATAAATCCTCTA
>MU226293.1:373251-386701 GCA_018584345.1 Thuja plicata
TTCTTGAAGTGCTTTGTGGTTGATCTTGAAATCTCTCTCCTTTGGTTTATGGTAAAATCTTCCAACATTTCATTTTCTTGGATTAATACTTGTTTAAGTTTTCATTCTTTTCATTCTTCTTACAGAACTCTAGGAGGAAGTTCATGCCTAGTGGGGGAGGATGTGAAGCCTCACCCCGACCCATCATAGCTCAGTTGATACGCTTATTTTGATACATTGATACACTTTTTGATTATCCAGATAGAGACTCGAGATATTATGTTTATGATGATGATTATATTGTATGGATTACATTTTGATATGGATTAGACCTAGAACATGTGGTTGATTTTGATTATATATGTTTAGATAAGTGAATTAATGACAAGATCGGATCATGATTAGACTTAATTATTTCATGGATGTTATGTAATGATGATTATGGAATTATTATTTTTTAAACATTTCTGTATGAAAATTGTAATTAGGAATTTAATTCTGCTTATTGATTAATGTTGCTAAGTATGAATTGAATATGTATATTGCATGTGATTTTATTATCTTGGACTACTGATGCTCGAGTTTAGTGTCCAAGAAAGAGAACCATGGAACCAATCAGAGAATCAGTAACCAACCATATGTGCAAACTATAAAACCAAGGTTGAACCTAATAAAGAGGTTCGAACCTCATTGTTAAGTGATTTTATTTGTAACCGTAAAATTGTATGTATGTATTAGGTGTTTTCATTATGTAATTAGTGACATGTCAATGTTGTATTATGTCATTTATGGTGTCACTTGACACTCATTATGTGTTTATGTAATGACATGTCTACTAAGGTTGGCAATGTAAATCTAAGCCTAATTGACTCATTAGGAGCCTAATTAAACCCTTTGTTGGGGATGCTTGCAAAGTTCCACCACTTTGATCATTTAGATTTATATTCTTTTCTAGCCACTTCTAGAGGCCAAAAGAGGTCCTAAGGGTCAAATTTAGCAAAATCCTAATACCTTAGTGGTGGATGTATGGGTTAGGAATGCTTTTTAACACTTCTAGAATCCCCTAGTAGCCTAGGTGACCGTCTTAATGACCCATTTTCCTCATGATTCGAAAATGGAGTGAGTCTTGACCTTTACCCAAACCCACACTCTTTCCCAATTTTACAATTATGATAGGGGATAAAGGAAAGCAAAGGACTTAAGGGTCAAATCTGAATTTAATATTGGTGGGTGCGTAGAAGTTGGAGCTCTTTTTAGAGGCCCTTGGTAGAGTTAGTGGGTTTTCACCCACTCTCTACTTTTAGAGACATAAGGGTTTTGAAGGAGAAAGGATAAGGGATTGGGCTCTTCTCAAAATTCATTTGCCATAACACATTGTGAATGTTGGTCTTCATTCCCATGAAAGTGCTTTGTTTTTTGTTGCAAGTAGATTTGTATGTTCTTCTCATTCTCTTGCATATGTGAAATGTATATGCGTTGTTCTTATGTAAGGTATGGGATTTTGGGTTTGAATTCTTGCTTATGGTTTTATCTTGTCTTTGAATATGGGAGTTTTGTGAAGGGTGTGATGGAATTACTCATCCTTGGATAGGGAAGAAGTGGCCATGTATGGGGGAAGGGGTTAGTTGGATTTCATGATAGTGTAGAGTCTCTTCTCATGGAGAGAAGAGGAAGAAAAATGCAAGGTGTATGGGCCCTTACATGCTATTGCATTTGATAAAATTTTTGGGGGAGATAAGGAGAAGATTTGATGGAAGGATGTATGTGCTTTTAGCCTTGAAGAGGCATGTTATTTGAATGTATTATATTATTGGCATTCTCCTACATGAAAATCCACCTTCACCCCTTATTATGGGTTCATGGTGAATCCATTTGTGCAAACCTTGGGAGGGAGTTTGTGTTGTTGTATTCATGTATGTGTTTGTGTGATTGTTACCTGTTGGCTACCAATTCTCCAAGCTCGAGGGTGTTCTTCTTGAGACCTAGGTTGGGAGGTGAGCTTCCCATGGTTCTCCTCATGTATTTGCAGGTTTTGAAGTCAAGATAATTGTGGATAAAGCTTGGGAGAAATATCTATTTTGGGGTAGTTGTGTGAGAGAAACTTTAATGTTGAATGGTTACTCCTTGTATTGAGATTCATTTCTTGTTAAGTGTTGTAATGTCCATTTTGAAAGCTTTGTTAAGAAAGATGTGAAAAGCTCTTATTCATTATGTAATAGTTTTCATAGCATGAGAAATTTTGTAGATTTAGGAATCTTGTAATCTCTATAATGTATTTGATTTTAAGTTTTCAAATTAAAAAAAAATCATTATTCCTTTGGAAATCTAAATTCTATTGCATTAGGATCAATACTCTACCTTAAAAGTTTCATTGTAACCCCAATCCTTGAGAAGGAAAGATAAGCTTGCTAACTATAGTAAATCAAACAAATTAGTATATTAATGTAAAACAATCATCTAATATTAATAATCAATTTATATTTTTCATAGTGTATCGCACTAATAAAATAATCAAATGCATACAAATAACTACTCCAAAAAAAAAATCAATAATCAACATGATAGAAGCAAAAAAAAAAACTATACCAAAGACATTTTCCAGATTTTAGAGAAAAATTGCTCTCTAGAAAATGTATGGGGAGGAAATTAATTCCCCCTTTACACAGAGAATATTCCCTTTTTTTTCCCCTCACTAAACCCCCTTTATTACCCCTCTAATTACCTTATTTAGTGCTAATGCATAATTTAATTAATGGGGAGGCTTAATGTTTTGCACCCATCCCCGTGGGCCCCACAAATGCATTTTTCTTACCTTTTAACCCTCCTTATTTGGGTGCATTATGGGGCTGTTAAATGTTTGGAAAAGGGAAAATTTTAAATGAAAATGGGGCTGCAAGCATATTACTTGGGCTTCACACCACCCTCCCCAAAACCTGTGCCAATTTCCTTACACATGTCATTGTTGCTAACAAGATCAATTTCCCCTTCATCATGCAAATTTTTCCCTTGCCCTTTGGTTGACTTCACATTAATCTTTTTAGCTTTGGAATGAGGAGACAGTGATGTGGTCCCCACCATCCCCTTGAAACAAGCGAAGGCTTTTTAAAAAAAAACTCCCCCTCCATAAATTTTGCATGTCTTGGGATAGTATGGGATTCCAAAGACCCCACCCACTTGGCAAGTGTGCCTTGGGAATGGGGAGGGGTGATGGGATAGGCTAGTTAGTAGGTTGATAGGTTAGTTTAGTAAGGTGTTTAGGTTAATTGTTTTGGATTAGTGATTTAATAGATTATTTTCATGTGCAGATTTTTATTTGAAATGAATCAACTTTTAAAAAAATTGTAGTTTAATTTATACAATGGTTAATTACTTAAAATGACTCATTAGTATTAGTTAGTAGTTAATTTAATTGTATTATGTTATTGGAATATATATTGCTCATGTGTCCAAAGGGGCTAGAGGTGAATTGCTTTTATTAAAGGTTAATTTAATTTGTTTGTTAGGGCATTAATGAATTAAAATTGCATGTGTTTTTTGTTGTAAGAGGGGAGAATTTAATTAAAATGGATTTTAGTAGGATAAAAAATTAGATTAGATTTTAATTAGTAGTGTATTTGGTATAGTGAGTTTGTATGAAATTTTAATTATGTCAAATGGTAAATTTTTCATGTATGTTTGTTTAAAACGAGAGTAGAATTTAATTAGTCCTTTATTAGTGGATATTTTATTATATATGTTTAAGTGGGTCCAAGGGAAGTTAAAAAAGGTTATACATATTAATTCTTGAAATTGATTTAGTTCCTTCTTATTAAGTTAGCTAATGTGCGTGAAATAGTTATATCAGATTTGGTTATAGATGTTATGTAGCTAAGGTTGAAAGAGAATTAGTATTAGATTTAAATGGATTAATCAAGGTTAAGAATTAAAGTAACACTAGGTCAACCTAATTCCACATAGAACCATAGTTAATTCAACCTGACCCAAGAGTTCATGTAACCCATGTGACAAGTTGATGCTCCAATTCTGCATCTGTATGTGGTGTGACCCTAAATCAATCTATGTATATACCTTGCAACTTGAAGGTTAACTTCACCATGTAATCACATTACCTCAACTCATCCATTGTTAGTTGTATGTACTTGTGTTTTTTTTTTTAAATTGTCTATATGTTTTGCCCTAGTTTTGGGCATGACATATATATCAGTTATGTCATGTCTATTTTCTTATATTTGTAACGTAATTAATATTATAATATTTACTTATCTAACTCTTTGACTACTCACTAATATAATTAAGCGGGTAGGGAGTTGGTGAAGGGAGAGGAGTAATATGGTCACGTTGAGGTAGAGAGTCCCCAAATGGTTAAGAACCATGAGGGAGCCTCTTGTATACTTTTTCCATACCTAAGGATAATAAATCTACCATTCTCCTTAGGGTTAGTGATTAGGAGAGGAGTAAGGAATTAAGGCTTAAGTGTGTATTATAAATTAGTGATTGTTTGTATAGATGATTTAAAAGCTCAATGACATATGATAATTATTGGGAATTGGCACTCTCTTAGTATCAAACATTACAAATTTCCATCCCCAAGTGCAATTCAAAACCAAATGAGGATAATTTAAAAAAAATTGAGTAAGGTCCCAAAAAGGGATCATTAAAATGAGGTTTCTTTGTTGTTGAACTTCTTGTTTTCCATGCCTTTCTAGATGAAGGTTTGGTTGAGGTTGTTGCAACAATATCTATAGTATTCTCAGCAACTTGCTCAATTTTCCTTCTTTCTTCAGAGACCTTTTTGTTAGAATGATTTAGAATAACTGAGAGGGGTGGTGAATCAGTTATCCTAGGTCTAGATGTACCAATTGAACTTATAAACACTTTAACCAACTAAGATCCACTCAGTAATCCACTCGGTCTCTATAGTATATAAGTAACATAAACTTGCAATTCACTGTCCTAATGTAATCAACTTGTAGAATATAAAACTCTTAACAATACAACACATAAAATAACGTTCACATAAGTATGGCACTAGGATTTAATGTGGAAACCCAATATGGGAAAAAGCACAACTAACATGCTACCAATTTTTCACTCTTCTGTAGTGAGCTTTGTGAGGAGCCAACCTGTTAAAGGTTACAATGCACACTGTTAAATGTGACCCTATTAAAGGACTTAATCACCATGTTAAAAGTGAGCCTTGTTAGAGGGCTTAGACCATTCCATTAGAATTTCACCTTGATTAAAGGATTTATAATATGATTGTTAGGTCAACCTTGTTTGAAGGGATTTTGCACTGATACAATGGTTAGAAAGTAACAGTAATGTGAACTGAAACATACAAATCACTTTGCAAATACAGATCCAATTTTTCTCAAATGCTAATTCACTAACTGGGCTCCATTTTCATCTCAAACTCATATCTTCTTGGAAATCCATCACGCAATTGCCACTGTGCAGTCATGTACTACTCTTATCAGATTTTTCTACCTTCTTCTTAGATTTTACAATCATTTTAATTAAATTCTCACTCCCATACACATAACCTACAACTAGGTTAATCTTATACCTCTCTAATCAGGTAGCTAGATCTTTTTTTTCTTAATCATCCTTGTAGATCTTAGGGTTTGGTCAGATCCAATAAATTCTTCCAACATTTCATTTCCATCTACAAGGTAGAATACATTATAAAACTCCTTCTTGAATCCATACATAGAAATAGTTAAAAATACTAAATTCTCATTTAATTCTCCACAACAATCATCCTTATCTTAAATATGCTTCACATATCCTAATAAATCAACTATGTAGGCTGTGATCTCAAATCTTAATCAAACTATCAAAATACTGACACTCGGTCATCACTGTGTTCTTCCACTCGGTCATCATTAGATAACTCAATAATTTACTAACGCTCAGTAATTACTGATGCTCAGTCGACACTAAAGCTACTTGGCATGTACTGGCACTCAGTTGACACTTGTATCACTCCGCACCTAAATAAGTTCCTTAATCTTCTGCTCTTTTACTCGGTCAACACTAAACTTTTAGTCATCCAAACTTCACTTGGTGTTAAAGATAAACAACATATTACCTTACCAACATGCAATCTCATCAAGTACCCATTGTAGTTTCACATAACTCAACCATTTCACCAAGTCTTCTTGTTATCTCCTCTTTTCAAATATTCTTCATCAATCAATTAATATAGCACTTTACAACATAGCAACTATCTTACTAGTTAAGGTTTGATATCAATGGCAATATAACAATTGTTTCAATTGTAGATTCCAATACTTTTCTAAAGGGATGCCCATGTATTTTGGAATTCCTTCAACCTTCCTCTTAACACTCCTTACCGTTTATGGTTTCTTAAATTCCATATGCACCTTTAAATCCTTTTTTTCATATGTACCAAATCTTTCTTCATTTGGATCTAAGGGCTTTCCCCATGGGTCTTGAGAATACATATAAATTATCTTCTCATCTACCTCATAACCCATAGGCATTACCCATGAGGTTCTTGGTTTTTTTGCCTCCATTAGACATTGGTTTTTATCCACCATGAAACATATTTTATTTGTATACTTCTCCATGATGGAATGAGGGATTATGTCTCTATCATGCATCATGATTTGAAATTCCTTGAAGTAACCCCAAATAGAAGTTTTCATCATCTTGATATCCATTCCATAGATCAGTTCCCTAATCTGAACTACTACAAGTCTATCACTAGTCCAATCTAGTGGACCAACACAAGGGAATTAATTTATGAAATGGAAGTATATGCAGAAGATTAAGGTACCAAACTTAAATGATTTTTTTTATCCTTCTTAATCTTTGTAAGATTTTCTATCAATTATATTTTCAGTACTTCACACAAACTCCCTATATATATTAGTAATAATGAAAATCAAAATTATATATCAATTATTTCATGTCTATTTTCTTATATTTGTAATGTAATTAATATTATAATATTTACTTAGCTAATTCTTTGACTACTCACTAATACAACTAAGCGGGTAGGGATTTTGTGAAGGGAGAGGAGTAATCCGGTCACATTGAGGAAAAGAGTCCCAAAACATGTAAGAACCATGAGGGAGCCTCTTGTAGACTATTTCCATACCCGAGGAAAGTAATTCTATCATTCCCCTTAGGGTTAGTGATTAGAAGAGGAGTAAGGAAGTAAGGCTTAAGTATGTATTATAAATCAACTTGTTTCTAAAGATGGTTTAAATGCTCAATGACATATGATCATTATTGGGAATTTGCACTCTCTTATTATGAAACATTACAAGTTTCCATCCCAAAGTACAATTCAAAAACCTAATTAGAATAATTTAGAAACAATTGAGTAAGGTCCCAAAGGGGGATCATTACATTGAGGTTTCTTTGTTGTTGAAATTCTTGTTTTCCTTTCCTTGCTAGATGAAGGTTCGGTTGAGGATGCTGCAACAATCTCTATAGGATTATCAACAGCTTGCCCAATTCTCCTTCTTTCTTCTTGGACATTTTCTATAGGTATACCCATATATTATTCAAGTCCTTTAACCTTCCTCTTAACACTCCTTGCAATTTCAGGTTTCTTCAACTCCATATGTACCTTTAAATCCTTTTCTACATATGTGCCAAATCTTTCTTTGTTTGGATCTAATGGATTTCTCAATTGGTTTTGAGCATACACATAAATTTTCTTCTCATCTACCTCATATCCCATAGGAATTACCCATGAGGTTCTTGGTTTTATCTCCTCCATTAAATGTTTGTCTGTATCCACCATTAAACAGATTGTATCTTTATACTTTTCCACTATGAACTGAGGGATTTTGTCTCTAGCATGCATCATGATTTTAAATTCCTTGAAGTATCCCCAAATATCATTTATCATGATCTTTCATCCATTCCATACATCAGTCCCTAATCTGAACTATTATAGGTCTATCACCAGACTAATCTAGTTGACCAATACCTAGGAATTCATTCATGAAATAGAATTACATATGCAGAAGTTGGAGGTACCAAACTTAAATGATTTATTTGTATCCTTCTTTATCTTATTAATTTTTTCTATCAGTCATCCTTTAAACACTTCACACAATTCATACTCCTCTTTTAGCATCTGATATGTTGTGTAGATGGCAATACCAAACATAGAATTGTCTCTACCATAGTGATAAACTATATAACCTATCACCATAGATGAAAAATTCACATCATTCTAAATTATATTATTGATTTTATACCTCTTTTATTAGATACAACTCCAGTGGCATCATAAACTATGTCATTCTTCACAATCTTCAGTGCAGGTATTCCACCAGATGCCCATAAACCTGTCACTGCTTGTATAACCTCCTATATAATCTTTAATGGATTTTTGAGATGCATGAATTCATCATTTATTTTATTCGGTATGTATTGAATCCATTTATCTTCTTCTATCAATGTAAATTTTGTGAAATGTGCAAATTTCTTGTCTTCTAGGGCTTTAAATTTAGGCTTCAATTTCCATTTCTTCTCTGATAGATTTGAAATGTATAAGTATATTATATGATCTATGCCTAAGTCCTCCAAATTGGCATGAATTTATACCCTAACATCCTCAACATGTAAAACCCCATGCGTCACATTTAAAAACACACCCTTTGGATCCACTTCCACATACTTAAATGGATGTTTCTTGAAATTGGGTCATGGCCTCTCGATGATATCAACTATGATAGGATTATTCATTGAGAAATATTAAAATTGAAGAGATACATGCAAATAAATACCTTTTATAGAGCTAGGGTTTGTGTGAATCACTTTGAACAATCTTCATGTCACTTTGGTCTTAGTGAAAATCACTAGCAGATTTCCTCTTCTTCATTCTCTTGAATACAAAATGACAAATAAAAGTCAAAACTTGACTTATGTATTTTTCATACATAAATTTTAGGTATTATTAAAGCTTCAAGCCCTAAATGTTCTAAAACACCCATTTCACTGCCTAGTTCAAAGAGATCGTTGTAGCTTCAAAGCATTGTTAAATACATTCGATGAAGACTCTAAAACCTCTGTGCCAACTAACCTCAACTTATTCATTCCTATCAAATTCAAGCATTAACATCTATAGGGGATTTCATAAGGTTTTTCATGTAAGCTTTCCCTAGGCCTAAGGCCTAAACTCAATTCCCTAAGGAATTGCAAGTACCAAATCTAGATGCAGACCCTTCAAATGTGCTCTTGTCATTCTTCTTAACCCATTTTTTCTTCATTTTCTTATGAATCCCTTCAACATTCACTTTTTTCTTTTCCTTTTTCCTTTCTTGGCTTAATCCTTCTCCTGTCAACCTGACCTTTCTAGTTCACAATTTTTTTCCTACAATTCCTTGCAATATGACCTGGTCTATTGCATTTGTAGCATACAATATTCATTTTCCATTTGTTGTTTCTCACCCAGACCTTATTTTCCCACACCACTTTTCTATGTGACCAAATCCATTACATTCATAGCATTTAATGTTCCTTTTGTTGTTGGAAGAATTGTTTACAACACTTCTACACTCACTTGATTTATGATCATGTTTTGCACTTAAATCATTGACCAAAAGAAGATGCATTATTTTGATTTATCCTATTCCTACAATGCATGGATTTATGACCTAATTTGTTGAATATATAGTACTTACAACTAGTCCTTTGAGCATTAGGTTGTCTTGTTGATGGATTCTTGTTTTTCTTCTTCTTAGATGTAGAGTTTCCTTCAACAAATCTAGAACTTTCTCTTTTCTCAAATCCAAGACTACTCTTGTCATCTGTGCTCCTTTGAATTTCAAGTAATGAATCAAGCTTGGATGAACTGATCATGAAATTCTCCTTGCAGTCATTAGCAATCAAAATTTCATCCCTTAGTTCTTCCTCAAGATCATTGGCTCCCCGCAGATCAGCAACAAGTCTATTGCATTCATCTGAGCTTTCCTTTAAGGACTAATTTACTTTCTATTCATTCTTCTTCCTGTCCTAAATCTCCTTGGTCATCCTCATGACAATAAATTCCATCTCATTCTTCATGGTTGTATTCTCTCTCTTAATCTTTTCACATTCTTCACTCTTTTCCTTCAATTCTTTACTCAACTGTTCATCATTTGAGATCTCACTATCCTTTTGTTGTAAATAATTACAAATTTCCCTTATTTTCAACTTGGCTTGGTTTAGTTGTGATTTCAATTTCATGATGAATATTTCAACTTCTCTGAGATTCCTCTGAAACTCCATAACTTCATTTTTAGACTGATCTAGGCCATCCAATTCAACTAAGAGTTATTCTTTCACTCCTGAATCTATCATTCTTTCCTAGATCACCCTAAAGCAGTTAGGCTTCCTTCAAGGGACCAGATCTCTGATACCCATTGTTGGAAGGAGGGAACACTAAGAGGGGAGGTGAATCAATGCTCAACAAATTTTAACTTCAATAAATTGATTATAATCTGATCCACAAAAAACTAATCATATAAACTAAAATGTAACATGCAAGAACATAAATCAAATAAGAATAACACCATAACACATGGATTATTATCACGGAAACCTTGTTAGTTTAAAAACCATGGTGGGGATGGAACCCACAAGATAATACTCTATAGAATATTGTCTTACAATAATTGAATGCACTTGCATTCAAGCACACTTCCTAGAGCTTAATACTCAATTACAATTAGGGATACAACCCTTTACAAGAAGGCTCACTGCCTTACAAGATCACAATAATGATCAACAGACTTTTGAAGTGCTAGAATAGTATCTACTAATTCCCAATTATAGTTCTATATAAGATCATAACAATGATCTGATACACTTTATCTCTGACTTCCATGTTTTCCTTCCCTTCGCCAATTAGATTATCAGATCTCAAAAACCTTAATGAAATCCTTCACTTCACACCTTGTGCACTGATCTCATGTATCAAAACTATTATTTGGTCTCTCTTTTATATTTCCAAACCATATAATATCAATCTTATAGGTCCACAACCAATAATTTTATCTCCCAATGTTGGCTCCAAAATCGTTCTAGGGAAATGTAAAATGTGTTGACCAGGTTAGCCAAATCCACCATTCAAATTCACTTCAGACCAAAATAAGCATACAAATATCGCTATACATCTTGTCTCAATCATTTAAAATAAAATTTACCTGCCAAAAACAATTTACCTCATCTATGCAAATATTTTTCAGCATAAGTTGACTATTCTTATTGGTTAACAAAAATAGTGATGTACAAATTCTCCTAACTTTCACATCTTGTATCACCGCTCCTTCAAATTATGTAATAATCATCTATATACATTCAAAATTATTCCCTTACATCTGTGACTAAATATTTTAACCTACAAAGGAAAACCAAACCTAATATTGTTCTTCATTTCTATACTTAGATGATTTTCATTCTGACTTTTAGTTTGATCTCCTACTCCAATGCACATGTGGAATTAGTGTTTATTTTTCATCAATGACAACATACAAGCATCTATGTAGTGTCTCTTTCCAACATAGGATGATATTAAGCCTTCACATGATTCTTATATTGGTCCCCACCTGCACTGGAATTAACTTACATGCAAGCATAAGCATCATTTCAAGGCAATGGCTATGGAGGATAGGGGCATCATGAAGGTTGAGAGTGATTCATTGGCTCTTGTGCTTATGCCACTTGTATTTTTACTTGCTTCTATTCCTTCTATATTTGTACCCCATTTAGCTTCATCCTTATTTTTTCTTCATATGGCTCCATGGAGGTTGACGGGCCTCACCCTAAAAGGGTCCAACTCTTCATCTCTATATCCTTAGAACCCCTACTTATCAATTTTATTCTTGACATCTCTATATTTCCTCAGTCAACCAACATGTTGTATACATAGGTGGTGTCCAGTGTAGTCACATTTCTCGGCCTACACCATATATTGATCTTCAACCTATATTTCCCATGGTTCTTAGGCCCACTATAGTAGATAATAAAGTGTTACCTCCATTGTTCAAGAAAAATTTTGAGAAATGCCATATTCTTGAGTTCCATCATCAAAAGTTTATTCCATCAAATCCCCCATTCACATCTATGCTTTTTTTTAGAGGGCTTTGCCTTCTTCCAAATGTTTCATTGTCACTTTTACAGAGGTCATCAATGTGTCTCCTTATACCCTACCTCAAGTAGAGTCACTTGTATCCTATGATGTGTGCATGTTTGACTCACTTCAGTAAATTCTAGCATCAATGATGATCTTCATGTGGTTTATCAATCTTGCCTCAATGAATTTTCTAGATGAAAATGTTTAGATTTCATCATCCATGGCTCTGGTTGTTAGAAAGGTTCCTGGTTCTACCTTAGTAGCCATTCCTCTTTATAATTGACCTCCCTCCCAATATGATCAAGATTGAGAGGACAAAAGGTCTATTGGTGGAAGATCTCTAAGGTAGTAACCTCTTCATTATTAGTAGAGTAGAGTGTGCCTAGTTGTGTTACCTTGTTCTTGTCTTTTAATGTTGTGCCCTTCTAAAGGACCCAAGTTACTATGTTGGTACTTGAAAACATGGGCTCGAGTGTCATACATTCCCTATATCTGTTATATTTTTTTCTTCTATTTGTCATATCTTGACTTTGACATCCAGGGACAATGCAAATCATTGAGGGCGTTTAGGCCTTCTTCCATGTTAACTTGATTTTTAATTTTTCTTTTTCTTCATGTACTCTTCTTTAGATCTATAAACTTTGGGACCATGATGAGTAGTTTCTATGAATCAATACACTAAAAAATTGTTCACTACTACGAGTTCTTCTAACATTGAATAATCAAATCCCCCTACCCCTACATTTTTTGTTGATGTTGTGATATCATGTGTCACATGTTGTGGGGTGGAATTCCATGGAAACATATCACTATGTTGACATGTCACAACATCTATTTTCTCCTTAAAATGAACCATGTTTCCCTCTACAAAGCATGTTCCATTCTAATGGGGTGCTATTATATCTACTTCATTTATATTTTCTAAAAGTAAAAGATAATTTTAAGTTGTTGCCTTTGTGGAAGCCAAACCACTATCCAAATTATTCACCTATTTTTCACCCTATCATATATCTATCTAGAAATATGATACAAATTGCTACAAATTTGGCACCATCCAAATCTCTTAGCCCTATTATATGTCTATCTAGCATAATACAACTTGCTACCAATACTGATGAAATCTCAGTGATCACTATCTCACGATTTGTATTTGATTTCCATCATGAATTTATTTAATCTTTTTATCTAGTTATAAATATTTTTCCATCTAACATGCTTGTCTACAACTAACATGTTATGATTCATATTAGCATATTCTCACAAAGCTTCATATCTTTTTCTTGGGGTAACTCCATGCAAATAGAAGATCTCTCTCTCTCTCTCTCTCTCTCTCTCTCTCTCTCTCTCTCTCTCTCTCTCTCTCTCTCT
>MU226293.1:386751-405948 GCA_018584345.1 Thuja plicata
AATCTCTCTCTCTCTCTCTCTCTCTCTCTCTCTCTCTCTCTCTCTCTCTCTCTCTCTCTCTCTCTCTCTCTCTCTCTCTCTCTCTCTCTCTCTCTCTCTCTCTCTCTCTCTCTCTCTCTCTCTATAACTCTGTATTTGTCTCTCCCCCTCTATATATACACTTGTCTCTCTTTCCCTCTTCCTATATCTCTATATCTATATCCTTGGTCTCTTTAGCTCTAGCTCTATCTCCTTAACTCTCCATCTCTCTCTATCTCAATATATATTTCTTCCTCTACCTCCTATAGCATCCTAAAAATTTATCACACATTATTGGTCACTCTAATTAGGACCTATAGCCCCTCTTTTTTTATTTTGATGTCTTTTGGCCTATTTTGCTTGATCCTAGCAACCTGTAATTTAAATTGGGGCCTCTTCTTGTCATCTCGATATCCCTGGAAAAATTTGGGATAGAATATAGTTGTACAAAACAATTCAAACATTGTGTCCCTAGGTGGAGAATGGTCTAGGTATTCTAAACCCTAGGATTTTGTCCTAAATTGGGGTCAGAGCCTGGTATCAAGGTTCTTCATTCAATTCATATCTGGTGGTCAGCCTATCTTAGTTTCAAATCCCTAAATGAGGGGAAAAGTATATAAACCCTATATATCTCCTTATTTTTTATATCACAAGTGTAATAAATCATTTTTAGATTTTTAAGAGCATTCAAGCAAGCTAGGTGATTTCAAATTCTCAAGCCAATGCATTCTTCTTCTTCCATATCATCAAGGAAATGTTCAAGTTGGACAAAGATTTTATATCCCATGATGGTGTTTTAGTAGAGATTTCAAACAAGAAAAGAAGATCTCTCTTTCTCCATCATTCATTCTTATCTCTCTCCTTGCAAGTGTGATCAAGTGTTTCAAAAAAATTCAAGATCTACGGGTGGTATTCATAGATCCATGCATATGTGAAGGCATCATTGATCCTAAATCTCTTCTACAAGGTCAGCATCTGCATTCAAGAAAAAAAAATCAAACAATCTCCATGGATTTTACTGATACAAACATACCTCCATGAGGGTAAGAACATTAACATGGTATTGAGCCTTTGTGTTTACTTTATGCTTTATTTTTCATGCTTTACATTTCATATGGGTTTGGCCAAGGCAAACCCCTTTAGCCAACCTATTTCTCTATTTTATTGTGTGCATGTGTAGGATAGTAAGTTTTAATTGCATATCTAAGCTTCGTATGTCGTAACACAAGTCCCCACAGAATCTGGAAAACACTCACCAAGTATAGAATGTTTCAATAATTTTGCACCCTCAGAAACACGGTCAGATTTTTAGGACAGACAAGATGCAGTTTATAAGACCTAGATCAAGAAGTACAGCTATTTCTGAGATCTTGATTATCAAAAAAAAAAAAATAGAATAGAATCTCATTCATATTTTTGAGGTACACTTATCTTTATCACATTTCAATTTCAATTTCCTTTTTAGTATTGCAATCTTTAGATTTGGATAGTTTAGTTTGTCTTCATTCTCAAATTACATATCACACATACACACAAAAAAAGGAAATACAAGCCCCTAAGATCCGAATCTGGTATTAGTATGACTTATCCTCTTTTTTGGTGTTTATCTAATTTGACTTGTGGTGGCTTCGTATTTGTAATGTACACGCAGAAAATTTGGGGAGAACTTGCAGCCTATTAGGTGATCCCCATTTTCTTACTATACATTTTGATGAACCCAACTCATTATAATTCCATTCTAATTTTGGTGTTAGATTCTCTTTATATTCTTATAGGTTCACCTACTGTACATTTTAGTTAACCTGACTCATAACATTTTCATTCTGATTTGGTTTCTAGATCTATTTTATATGCATTGCATTTTAATAGTTATATCTTCTCTTTATTCACTTTTGATATCTAGATCTATTTTGTCATTTAAACTTGTGTTGGATCTATTTTACTTATATGTGTAATGTGTGGCTTAGAATTCCTTTACAATTGATCTAGCTTCACTTTTTGGCCTAAGTATTAGATATTCTTTGTGCATTTCTTTAGATCCATCCTCTTTTCATTTTGTGCATGAGTGTTACTACATTGAGTCCTATCTATAGTATTCCCATTAGGATAATTCGTAGACTTATGGATTCCTTTCATCCCAAGTTCTCTATCCTTCCTAGGTATCTTGAAGACACCAACATGCATAATAATGACATTCCTCCACCTCTTGAAATAAACTCTACCCATGATGAGGATGAGAGTCTAAGAGTTACACCCAGTCAAATCCAAAATCTCTCTCGTGACTTTGATAAATTTCAACAATGGTTAGGTCAAGAGAATACCACTCGTGATTCTATTTCTATTATTGGTGGTTTAATAATGCTAATACATAATGATGAATGTGGAATGGATTTCTTACGTTCTCTTTTCCACTTGTTCATTAAAAATTCAAGAGAATTCAAGACTATGCTCAAGAACTTGGTTACACTCAACCTCTCGTTAGCGTTGAGCCTTCTAATCTCATTCCTACCTCAATACCTAGTTTTTCTACCTACACTGCACCTATCATAACCACTTCCTTTCAACCTTATAATCCTAAAATCCACTCAAAATATAATGGTTATGAATGATCTACTTGAAATGAAATTAGAATTATCTAGTTCCAAATAACAATGGATGCATAATTCCTTGATTGAGCTTTATTTTATAGATTCTCTCTTGGAGGGAAAATTTTAAATTTTAATTGTGTGGTTGAGATTCAATTGGAGGTGTGTGGTTGATATTCAAACTTGAGAAATCCATGTCCAATTTTTTTGTTGATGGGTTGTCTTTTGAGCCATGTGGATAGAATATTAAGGATTTAATTAATTCCATTTAATTAATAGTTTTAGCCATGGGGATTTTTGGTTTTGATTTAATTAAATGTCTTAGGACATTAATTAATTAATTAATTCACTCTTGATGTTAGATCATTAAGATTCGATTATTGATGAATTTGTTTCTCCTTTTTTTTTAATGTTCTCCAGAGACATTTGTTATACCTTGATGTATAGATCCATGATGTATGATAGACAGATGTTGTACTTTATTGACATGTGATGACTCATATAGGATGATGTCTTCCATTTTAATCTCATTGGACCTTTATATAATAACATTTATATGTGTATGATATATGAGATGCAGTTCTATCTGATAAAAATGTGATTCGTAGGTGATACTTTTATGATGCAGTTATGATGCTTTCTATGTGTTTATGTTATGTACTTCATTTAGGATATGTATGCAGATGGACATTCGATGTATGCATTTAATTTTATATTATGGCGATGATGCAAACGATATTTTATAAGCATGTGATCTTTATTATGTATGCAATATACTATCTTGATGTGAAATGATAATATAAATGATGATAGACTTGATATGTACTCACTTTTGGTTTGTCTCAATGAATATGTAATACAAAATGTCTATGAGATGTATGATGTACATGACAATGCAAATAAGCATTTTATGATGGTGTATCTTTTTTTTTGTTTTTATGATGTATATGCTTGATACCATGGATATGAAATGCAAATGTTCATGTGATGACTTATGTATATAAAATTTGATGCAATGGATAAAATGTATAGTTAGATGGTACATGCTATGGATTTATGATGCAATGCTACTAATATGTGATGCATGTATGTTTTTGATCTTAGTGTTATAAGATACTCTATGATGGTCAAATATATGTGATGATGTCACCAGATGGATGTTGATGTCATCTTCATTTGATTTTCCCTCACAAAGATGTCATGATCATCTCAATCAAGGAAAAATGAATGCAACACTAAATGAATGCAACGTATTATGAAAATTCATGATAAAATTGTCATTTCTTTTGATCTTTAGTCATTCTTTTCATCATTGATCATTTTGTAATGTAAAAGTAGATATGACCACCAATGGTACACAATTAACCATGATGATACAAATTTCACCTTCCTCTCATTTTTAATCAATTATAACCACCACTAGTACTCAGGAGACCATGGTGATATGAATACTGATTAGACCAGATTTTATATTGCATTTTTATACAAGCATCAAGATATGAGAAACCTTGATGAATGGAGTGTTAGTTGTGTAAAACAGACAAGGAATACTCTTCTAAACCTCCATCTAGGGTAAAAATATCTAAAATTGAGGAATGTGCGGTGTACCACAAGCATGGAGGTTCTTATCACATACACCAAGATTATTTGACCTTTGAATTCATTGTAAAAATATACACCAAGAAGCAGACAAAGAAAATATCATATTCCTTCTTTGGTCTTCTATTTTTGTGACATCCCAGAATTCCTCAGGAAACATGATAGTTAAAAATCAACGATATCTTAAAAAACAAGGAACAAACTCCCCCTTCCGTCTAGGACAGATATGTGATGTTGTCTCAGAGTTAGAGTATTTTGTAATATGATGTTGATTGGATATATATATATAAATTCATTATAGACATCATGAAATATCTATCTAGTAGAAATTATTGGGATACATCCCACAGGTAGAAACCAAATAAAATATCATTCCCCCTATCCTTGATCCTCTAATACGAAGACATCATCGAGTCACTTGGAAGACATGGTAAGAGAAAAGAGAATCAAGGAACAGTAAACAAAGAAAATTATTGTGTTCTTGTCATAGTTTCTCTAGTACTATTGACATCATTGAGTTACTCAGAAGGCACAAACAGCTAGATCTAAGAACGGACCATCCATTTGTAGATTTGAAAAATAGCTTTGGTTTTTGAGTGGTGTTGAGAAACACCATTGTTTTGTTGTTGAAACAGTAGATGATTGTAGTGCTTAAAATGTCTAATTATGATTAAGATGTTGAACAGTGATTGAGATGATTAAAAACTTGCCCCCATTTATAGGAAATTATTGATTTGATCAGTAGTGTTGAACAAAATGGTTGTTGAGGTGGTGGTATTGATGAAACATAGTTATACATTGTGGGGTGTTGATGAAACACCATTTTTGTGTTGGTTAATTTTCCCCCAGTGATGCATGACTGATCAGAGGATAAGACATAATGTGATTTCAAGCCATGATTTTAGGATGCATGACCAACTGATATATTCAAGGGTGCAAAAGAAATGGCAGATATGTACAAGCAACAAAGTTGATGCAAGAGAGGTGGTCAAAGTGATGTATTGATAGATGAAGCAACTAATTACAAGCATCACCTATTTGTCAGGTTTTCACAACTTGGAGTTTATTGCTATTTTTCTACCAAGGCGCCCATTTACCAGGTTTTTACCAAGGCACTTTTTCTTATTTTACAATTTTTTTGTACTTTTGATTTTTTTTTCTTAGTATCAAGGTGCCTGTTTGGAAGGTTTTCACCAAGGATACCATTTTTTAGGACTTTTTCTGATGTTTTTCCATTTTTCAGGAACTTTTTCCACTTTTTTGGATTATTTCAACAACATTTTCCTCTTTCATTTTGGATTATTTTAGGAAAATTATTTTTTGTTTTTGGATTTTCTCATAAAAAATCATCTATTGTACAAACTTTTGACTTCAGGATGTCAAGTATAGAGTTTCTTGAGATGAACTTTTTTGATTGGATGCAGAAGTTAATCTCCTTCCAGTGTTGAGAGTTGATAGGCTCCAAAGCCAAATGTTGTTGTGATAATGAAGGGTCTCAGCTAGTTGGGTTCAAATTTTACATTTTATTCTCTATTTTTCTATTTTTTAGGGTTCTCTCTCAATACAAGATCCCCAACCTAAAATTATCAATGACGCACTTTCTTGTTGTAACCTCTAGACATCCTCTTTTTATAGACTCTCAAATGATCAAACACCTCTTGTCTACGCTTATCTAATAGTTATAGCTCTTGAATTATTGATATTTTGTATTCATCATCTATTATAATCCCTCTCAATGATACTCTTAAAGATGGAATTTCTACCTCTATAGGTAAGATTGCCTCTGATCAATAGACAAGAGAAAAAGGTGTTCCCCCCATTGGTATTCTAATGCTATTCCTATATGCCTACAATGTTGGATTCAACTACAGATGCCAATCTTTTCTTGATTTGTTGAGTGTTCTGTGAAAGATTTTCAAGATTGATTTGTTTGAAGCTTCATCCTATCCATTCCCTTGTAGTTAGTAGATTGAGGAAAAATGTTGTTTGATTTAGAACTTTTCACATAATTCTTCCATATGCTTGTTTTTAAATTTCCCCTCATTGTCTATCACAATTAAAGAGGGAATTCCATTCCTACAGATGATGTAGTTAAGGATGAGCATAGAAACTTGTTTTCCAGTTACCTTGATCAAAGGAAAGGATTCAATGAACTTTGTAAAGTACTATGTGGATGTGATGATGAACTTGTGTTTGTTGGATGATGAAGGATATATTTGACTAATGAGATCAAAGGCCCAGTGTTGAAATGACCAGTGTGTAATAAATTGTAATAAATTCCTTGCTAGAGAAGGAATTGGGTTGCCATGCAAATGACACTTTTTGTAAGACTTGGAATATATAATTGCTTCTTTTTTCCATGTTAGGCCATTAGTACCCAACTCTCAGGATTTTCTTAGCTAATGAAAGATCATTCAAATGAGATCCACAAATACCTTCGTGGACTTCTTATAACACACACTCAGATTCTTCTCATTCTAAAAATCTAAGTAAAGTACCATCTAGACCATGTCTATATAGATTATTAACTATGATTACATAATGTGATATGATGTGGATTAGGTTTTTCTTCTCATTTTTGGATAGGGTATCAGGGATAATCTATTTTTTTCAAATAGGAATAGATCTAACCATATCAGGATGAATCATGACCTATGATTTGGCATACTAAACAAGAATCAGGTGAATCATAGGTGGGATAGGTAAATTCTTCCACCAGGAATTCATATCATAACTATTGTTCTTGAATCTAGAGCAATGAGGCTAGAGAAGCCATGGCATCAGCCGCTTTTTTCTCTACTACTCTAGGAATTTGTTGAAAAGTGATGAACAAAAATTCTTTCTTTAAATCTTCAATCATCTTCTTATAGGGCATAATATTTTCATCTTTAGTATGATATTTATCATTGATTTGATTTACAATTATCTAAGAATCTCCATAGATGCGTAGTTCCACAAGCTTTCATTCAATCACCATTTTCAATCCGTTCAATAAAGCTTCATATTCTACGATGTTGTTAGTACATGGAAATAACAACTTATATGCTTTAGGAATTGTGTATCCCTAAGGTTTTATGAAAAGAATACCAGCTCCTGGCCCCTATTGGGTGACTAAACCATCAAAGAACATTTTGCATAGATACTTTGTTAAGTGCAAGATTGATTCATTTGGAAACTCTATATGCATTGGTTTATCATCTTGAAGTGGTGACTCAACCAATTAATCATATGTTACCTATCCTTTAATATATTTTATGTCTGTATATTTGATGTTGAACTCACTTAGTATTATCACCCACATAGCTAACCTACCAGTTAATGTTTCTTTAATCAATAGATATTTCAATGGATCAATCTTTGCTATCAGCTTTATTGAATGAGACAACATGTAATGTCTGAGATTTTGTGATGCAAACACTACCGCTAAGCAAGATCTCTCAATAATGGTATGGTTGAGCTCATAAGAGACAAGTTTCCTTCGAATATAATAGATTTATCTTTCCTTCCTTGTTTCATCTTGTTGTGCTAGTAGAACTCCTAATGATGTTGTAGTTGCTGATATGTACAGTAATAACGATTTTCCCTAAATAGGAGACATCTGTATTGGTGGATTTTCCAAATAATATTTAATTTGGTTGAAGTTATTTTTACATGTTTCATCCTTATTTGTTTACTGAGGGGGTTGAATCATAAAATAGTGAATCTCTAAACCTTAAAACATAAACTATGATTCAACTCGATAAGACAAACTACAATAGTAACCGAATCACCAATAACTTCAACATAATTTTCAAAAACTTAGGTAAACATGCACAATAAACATTCAACACATATAAAACTAGTATTTAACAAGGAAACCCAATTTGGGAAAAGCCTCCATAGGAATTGTCACCCACAAATGAAAATACTCTTCTGAAGTATGCTCGGTTAAAATTCAATCATGTTAAAGATTACAATGCACATTGTCAAATGTGACCTTGTTAGGGGATTTACCTCAGATTAGTTAAGATATTCACCCTATTAGGAGTGGCCTAGTTAAAGGGCTTTGAACACTCTTTTAGAATGTCACCTTTCCCAAGGATTTTACAATAAGATTGTTAATTCCACTTGGTTAAGATATTTCTCTACTACAAATGTTAATAAGAAACAGTATAGAATTTGATCTGTAATATTGCAACTACATCTTGCTTGATCAGATCCCTTATGTGTTCTTTGACTAATGGCATCAATACTTCATATGTCTCTTCTCTAGGCTCACATTTCACCTTTTCTTCCTCCACTGCTTTACTCGGTAGCACATCCACACTTCAACTCTCCATCTTCTCTATCATTCAATTTCATATTTTATATAGACTCTATTTTTTCCTCTTAATCTCCTTGATTAGGTTGTCCTTCCTTCACTCTCAGCTGTTAGATCAACTTTTTGAAATGATTCAATGAATTTGATACTTGATGAACTACGTTAGCATCACCTCGGAACTTGCACTTTTCTTGGAAGTGGTACCGTCACTTTTTCCACTTAATCTTTACCATAGATCATCACTTTGAATTTTCTTGATTTTAGATGTCTATAACCAACTCCTTATTCATCCTTGGAATACTCACCATCACTGTGGCTTTGTATTAAATGTCGATCTGATCCTTTTTTTATGCTCGATAACCAACTTTCATGTACTCAATTTCTTGGCTTTCTCTCGGTGTCTTGGATTGCTCTTGGTGTCTTGGTGTCTTAGTGTCTCTTACCGACATGTCTCTTTCCGACATACACTTCCCTTTACCAATAGACTTCATCATGCTTGGTGGATTAACTATTCCCTTTACCGACTTGATCAATCTACTTTACCAACTTAATAATATCAAATGTAAAGTGGAAAACAACTATACCAATATGATCTTATCATTTTCTGATCTTTATTAACTGCCCAATTAAATCATACTCTGAAAGATATGACAATTCAATATGAATCAGATATCAATTTATTGACTTCAATGACAAAATAACAACTGATCTAATCCTTTCTAAAATCTCGTATACCTCTAATCTTGGTCTTCATCATCATCACCATCAGTTGAGTAACAATCTCCCTCTATGGCATTGATGGAAACACTGTCAATTGATGATGGAAAATTCTAATATCTTTGTCCTATCTTTACTCCCTTTGAGTTTCTTGTTACTTTTATCCCTCTATGTTTATCAGTATTTTTCATTTCTCATTTTGTCTCATCAATCACTTATTCTCTCTCTTTCTATTCTTATATCATCAATCACTCATTCTCCCTCTTTGACAACAATTCCAAAGATACATACTCCTGAAAACTTTTTTCAGACAGTGGATTATACCTAGCATGTACTAATAATTCATTTTATACATAATTAATTTTCACAACTTCAGGCATCACCTAAAGTGTGAGGATGAGCATCAACTCACAAAATAGATATTCTAATGAATTCTAGAATTGATGCAGCATGTATCTTGCTCCATTGAATGTTGGAGAGGGCTAGTACCCTTAATTTACCTCTGAGATACTTAAAATCATCCTTTGGTAGTGGCTTGTTGAATATATTTGTTAACTGCTCCTTTGAATTCACATACTCCAATATCACATGTTTGTCTTGAACTTGTTCTCTCAAGTAATGATACTTGATAGAAATGTTATTGGACTTAGAGTGCATCACCAAATTATTTGATATATTGATAGCACTAGTATTATCACAGAAAATAGTACCTAGATTGGTAATTTTCTCTTTCATACATTCAAGTAGTTGTTTGATCCATACAATGTTTGCACAATTTATAGTTGCAACAACATATTCAGCCTGAGTAGACTATGATATACAACTATCTTTCTTACTCAGCCATGTTACTAATATTTATCCTAAAAATAAAGCTCCTCCACTTGTACTTTTTCTATCATCAATGTTTCGAGCCCAATCAACATCATTGTAGACCTTCAAGTCCAAATCTCCTCCTTTCTTGTATAGTAGACCAAAGTCTTCAGTACCTTTTAGATATCTACATATTCTTTTGACTGTAGACATGTGTGATTCCTTTGGATTGGCAGAAAATATTGCAATAATACCTACTACATGAGCAATATCAGGTCTTCTATGTACAACATATTGTAACTTACCAACCATTGATCAATAGAGTATCTCATCATTTCCTTTTACTCGTCTTCTTTTAATAACTTACAACCAGTAACCATCGGTGTTCCAACCAGTCTTGAGTTTTCCATACCAAATGTCTTTAGGATCTCCTTGATGTACTTTGATTGTGTGAAGTAGATCCCATCCTTTACTTGTTGAATGTGTAGCCCAAGAAATAATTTTATCTCCCCTATCATGGACCTCTCAAATTCCTTTCTCATCTCCTTAGTAAAAGATCTACATAATGTGTTATTTCCTCCAAAAATAATATCATCAACAAATATTTCAGCAATCAAAATCTTGTTATTACTATCACATCTCAGATACACATTAACTATTTTCACTTGTTCTTTGAAATCCAATCTTTATTAGATATGAATGTAACCTTTCATACCATGCTTGAGGTGCTTGTTTCAAACCATACATTTCCTTGTGCAATTTACATACCATGTCCTTGTTAGTATTCTCAAAAAATCCTTCAGGTTTTTCTATATAGACTTCTTCTTCAAGAATACCATTAAGAAATGCATACTTGACATCCATTTAATAAACTTTAAATCCTTTGTAAGCTGCATGTGCTAGTATAATTCTAACTTCTTCTAATCTAGCAATAGGTGCAAAAGTCTCACCATAATCAATACCTTCTTCATGTGCATACCCCTTGCAAACCAGTCTTACTTTGTTTGTGATTACATCTCCCTGTTCATTCAATTTTTTTCTAAAAATCCACTTTGTACCAATAACATTTTTATCTTTAGGTCTCAATACCAAATTCCATGTGTTGTTCTTTTCAATCTAATCTATCTCTTCTTTCATAGCTTTGATCCAATCTTCCTTCTCCAATGCATCTTTTACTCTTCTTGGCTCTAATTCATAAATTAAGCATGTATTATCTCTTACCTTGCTTCTTTTCATAATTCCATCATTCTTGTCTCAATTAATCTTACTTGGCAGTGGTGTCTTCTCATGTACCTAGCTAGAACATGCTCAATAGGTGGTGGAAGTTCTCCATTTTCATCATTCGGTGGTGGTTCTCTCTGTTCAACTTCCTCCTTAGTTTGTGATTTTGGTAAGGTATCAAGAATCTCATGTTGAACATATAAAAATATTTGGTAGTCCTCGGGTTCCTTCTTGTTGTCTCCATTATTCTTATCTACAAATTCATCAACCCTTACATTTTCACTTTCAACAATTTTGTTAGTAGACTTGTTCAAACACTTGTAAGCTTTTCTCTTTGTAGAATACCGTAAGAATATTCCTTCATCTCCTTTAGAATCAAACTTTCCATCTCTAGAATCTTTTAGAATATAACATCTACTTCCAAATACTTTGAAATAACTTACATTTGGTTTATGATTATACCTGATCTCATATGGAGTCTTGTTTTTACCTTTCTTCAGTTGAACTTTGTTTAGTGTACAAGCTACAGTCCTAACTGATTCTCTCCAAAATGTTTGAGAAATACACTTCTCAATCACCAAATTTCTTGCCCAATCAACAATGGATATGTTTCTCCTTTCTCCTATACCATTTTTCTATGGTTTCCTCGGTGCATACATTTGTCTCTTTATTCCATGTTCATTGTAGAAAAGTGTAAAATCATTAGATGTAAACTCTCCCCCTCTATCAAATCTTAGACATTTCAATTGTCTTCCATTCTCCTTTTCAAATTTTTCCTTATACCACTTAAACATTTGAAAAGTGTCATATTTTTCTTTCAAAAACATGACAGACATCATTCTTGAATAATCATCAATAAATAAAATGAAATATCTATCACCATAGTAACTTTATGTTCTCATCGTTCCACATAGGTCAGTGTGCACTAATTCCAAAATACCTTGTGTAGTGTAATATTTTCTTGTAAAACTTGACTTTTTCATCTTACCAACTTGACATCCTTTACACATGACATTTTTAGGTTTGTCTGATCTCGATAGACCTCTAACTATATTCTTTTTTCTCACCTTAATTAAGTTGTCAAAATTCACATGACAAAATCTCTTGTGCCATAACCATACATCCTCAACTTTAGCAAATAGACAACTCTTTGTAGAAGTATTAAGGTATAATAAGTTACCTTTAGATTATTCTCCAATTGCAATCAAACTTCCATTCTAATCCAAAACTTTTACCTTTCCATTCTAAAATTCTACTTGGTGTCCTGCACTATTCAGTTGTGCCACACTCAACACATTATACTTTAGTCCTTCAACCCAATAGACATCATCACATCTTGTATTATCTTGTAGAATTATAGAACCTTTACCTTTCATAGGATATGGAACATCATTACCGAATCTAACATACCCTCCATCATGTTCTTCCATTGTAATGAACTAAAGTGTGTCACCAGTCATATGGTGTGAACAACCACTATCTATAATCTAGGTATCATTCTTTTTTACATGTGAAATTAGGGATTTTTCTTCTTCATAATTTTCTCCATCAGAATCATCCTTGATAGAAACATATACAACTTCTTCACCATCATCATCATCTATATCATCATCAGTTATTCATTTATTATATATGTGGCATTACTTCTTACCTTTGTTCTTGAAATCTCAGAATATCCTAAATATTTTTTCTCTTTTTTTATCATCTCGGTTGTCTTTCTTCTCATCATTTTCATTGTCTGGACATCTAGTTGCAATGTGACCAATCTTCTTAAAATTAAATAAATTCAAGGGTATCTTACCTCAGTACTTGCCTTTATCTCTCTGTAGTCTTCTAGCTAGTAGAGCTTCAAACTATGCTTCATTTATTTTATCTTCAGCATATAGTTCTTCTATTTGACTTTTACAACTGTAAAACCTTTCACTTGCACTATTTGCATAGCCATCACCAGATCTAGACTCTCTAGAGCTTCCAATTTTCAAAGATGACTTGAATCCAGACTCAATCCTAATAGTGGAAGATACACTATTATCAAAATCATTAGCTCAAAAGCAATCAACTTATCAATTGTAGCATCTAGAAAAATAGTCATCTGAGGAATGGATCTCACTTCTTGTATTGCAAATACTCGGATGGCATATATAGGAAATAATATTCTTAAAATTTTACTTATTACATCTTATTCTTCTATATGTCCTCCATCACCTCTGATAGCATTCACAATTTCCTTTAGTCTTTCATTGTACTATGTAACAGTTTCACCTTCTTTCATTCTCATATCATCAAACTTGCCTCTCAAACTTTCAAATTTTTCCTTTTAAACATGTTGATCTCCACAATGGACCAATGCAATCTTATCCAACATTTGTGTTTTTGTATCACATCATTTAAGGTCATTGAACTCCAAGTCGGTGAGAGAAGATGATATCTCAACATAACTTGTGTGTGATCTTTCCTTTCTCTTATTTTCTCAAGTGTCATAGGCCCAAATGGTGGTGAATACTCATTATCAAGATAGTATATTTCATACTCTCCAATTCCAGATAAGTGCAACCTCATTCTATTTTTTCGTGTGGAGAAGTTATCCTTATTCAACTTTGGTGCCTCCCTCTTATACATCTTAGGATCTTTTACTCAACTCTTTTAAACTTATCTCTTTACAATACTTAGATCTGATACCAATTGTTGGTTTACTGAGGAGGGGGTGAATCAGAAAATAGTGAATCTCTAAACCTTGAAACATAAACTTTGATTCAACTCGGTAAAACATACTACAATAGTAACCAAATCACCAATAACTTCAATATAACTTTCAGAAACTTAATTAAAACATGGAAAATAAACATTCAACACATATAACACTAGTATTTAATGAGGAAACCCAATTAGGGAAAAACCTTTGTGGGAATTGTCACCCACAAATGAAAATACCCTTCTAAAGTACGCTCGGTTAAAAGACAATATTATTAAAGATTATAATGCACATTGTCAAATGTGATCCTATTAGGGGATTTACCTCAGATCTATTAACATCTTCAATTTGTTAGGAGTAGCTTGGTTAAAGGGCTTTGAACACTCTTTTAGAATGTTACCTTTCACAAGGATTTTACAATAATATTGTTATGTCCACTCAATTAAGAGATTTCTCTGCTACAAATGTTAATAAGCAACAGTATAGAATTTTTTCTTTAATACTGCAACTACCTCTTGCTTGATTAGATCCCTTATGTGTTCTTTGAATATTGGAATCAATACTTCATATGTCTCTGCTCTAGACTCAGATTTCACCTTTTCTTCCTTCACTACTTTACTTGATAGCACATCCATACTTCAACTCTCCAACTTCTCTATCATTCAATTTCATCCTTTATATAGACACTATTTTTGCATATTAATCTCCTTAATTAGGTTTTCCATCCTTCACTCTCAACCACTAGATCAAATTTTTGAACTAATTTAATGAATTTGATACTCAATAAACCACATTAGCATCACCTCAGAACTTGCACTTTTCTTGGAAGTGGTACCATCACTTTTGTAGCTTAATCTTTACCATAGATCATCACTTTGAATTTTCATGATTGTAGATCTCTGTAAATAACTCCTTCTTTGTCCTTGGAATCTTCTAGATCACTGTGGATTTCCATTAAATTTTAATCTGATCCTTATTTTATGCTCGGTAACCAACTTTCATGTACTTGGTGTCTTGGCTCACTCTCAGTGTCTTGGCTTTCTCTCGGTGTCTTGGTGTCTTTGTGTCTTGATGTCTTGGTGTCCTATTTTCTTTTTGTCTTAGTGTCTCTTACTGACATGTCTCTTTCTGAAATACACTTCCCTTTACCAATAGTATTCATCCTACTCAGTAGCTTAACTATTCCCTTTACCGACTTGATCAATCTTCTTTACCAAATTGATAATATCAAATTTAAAGTAGAAAACAACTATAACATTAAGATCTTATCATTTTCTGATCTTTATTAACTGCCCAATTAAATCATACTTCAAAAGATATGGCAATTCAATATGAACCAGAAACCAATTTCTTCACATCAATGACAAAATAACAACTGATCAATCCTTTCTACAATCTTCTATACCTTGGATCTCAGTATTCATCATCATCACCATCAAATGAGTAACAATCCCACTTGAAAATGACTCCTTTATGCAATGTTTTTTTGAATGGTTGCACCTTATCAACTAGTTGAGAAATGAATCATCTGATTGATTGAAGATTCCCTTGTAATGTCTTCATTTGACTGATATTTGATAGGGAGACTCCTTGATAACCTTCAGAGTTTTCTTGAACTCTTCTTAGGTCTCTCCTAGGACCTCTAGGGCTTCCTTAATCCACCCTCTAACACTTGGAAAGAACCAATTCTTCCCCTCCAACCAAGAGTCTACCTATCTTGTCAGGTTCACCATTCTTGTGTTCTACAAGAACATTCCTCCCTTAATGATTCCAAGCCTTAATCTTAGTTTTGGATTTGTAGGAGGGCCAAGGCTTCAATCAACTCCATTTTTGGATTGCAAACTAGGTTTGAAGCCACCAAGTTGAGCCATTTCTCCATCGCTTTTTTTACTTCCTATCTTCTAGGCCTTCTAGCCTTTTCCACCAATTAGGCCTCCTAAAATGTAGGATAGCACTTCTTCAGGGAAAAACCTTCAAAGGACCCCCAAAACTCTTTTGGAATTTTGTAAGTAAAGCAAAAACCCACAAGGATTTTCTAGGTCTTAGGGTCTGACACTGTCCGTACACCCTATTTCTAGAATATGGCTTCTTTCTTGTTTTTGGACTTGTTTTAAGTCTTTGGCTTCAAAAATTGGTAAGCTGATGTCTTGGGCACTCCTCCACATTACTGAATACCTGCATAACATCACACATGACATCCATGGCCTTCTTGGCTCATGAAAATAACCTCCTGCAGTTTAAAGCCATCTGCTACTTGATCTTCCTAACCGGGCTATTCATTTAGCTCACCTAGGGAAAGATCCTAAAAATACTTGCAAGCACTTTCAGAGCTCCTCCTTCTAGACTCGAAGCTCCATGGACCTAGTCTCCATCCCCAAGTGGCCATACAAAACCAATGGTGGAAAGTGGAGTTAGGTCCACATCTTTGCTTCTCAGTCAAAACTGGACAGCAAACAGTTTAAAGCAAAAGAATTTACAAACTATAAAAGAAAAGTAACAACAAAAAAAAATAGCTATTGGAAAAATTTCACAACATATCCACAAATGGATTCCACTGATAACAGTCACAATTTCAATCCACTTTCATCAACTTTCACCTTGTTTTCATTCAAACTCTCTACTGTTCAGTATGCAGTCCGTACACAATAATTGTTGAACCCCCAAATTAGGGTTTTTCTCCACATATATGCAATACCTCATATGTTTTAACCCTTGGTTAAAATTCATCTACTCTAGACACCAAAATGCTTAAGACAACTCAAATGTTGTCAACAACTTTTGGAAAGTTGCTAATGTTGTTATGCAACATTTTTTACATCTTTTTCACCATTTCACTTTCTTTGTGTTTTAACACCAATCTAGACTATCTAACCTTAGTTAGACTTCCTAGGGTATCCAAGGACCCTAAGGACCTCCATGACATCACCCTGATAGTTGATGACATCATTAAGTACAGTTTACTAAAAGAGCCAAAATGAGCTAATTTAACAAAATAGAGAGCTTGAATAAAATCTAACTTAACCATACCTGGTCCACATGACCTTATGTATTTACATTTCCCTACAAGAGGGTCTTACACACACTCACACACCCAAAATGACATGAGACCCCCAAACTTGTTGTCTCCTCAAGGGTGCTCCTGCACTATACTACCAAGGCTAAGAACTTAGGTCACCTCTGGGGACAGGAGCTTAGGATTAATGCCCTGCTTCTTAAACTCATTCTCAGCTACCCAAGTAGCCTTAGCTTCTGACTTTCCTACCCACTGAATTAGATGCTCCATGTAGGTTCCCTGCCTGGTCTTTTTCTTCACCCAAGAGTCTAAAATCTCCACTACTATTGGTGCTGGTGCAGGGGTAATCTGAACATCTACTGCTATTGCTTTACTATCTAACTGCATCTCAGTATCTGCTGGTGTAGGTCCTTTATACTGGACTAAATCCTGCACATTGAAAATAGGAGACATTGCCAAATCTGATGGCAAGTCTAGTTTATAGGCATTGTGCCCAAATTTTGCAAGAATCTTGCAAGGACCAATCCTCCTCATTTGAAGTTTGGTGGGGACCCCCTTCTGCAACCTAGACTTTTTGAGATGCACCATCAAAAGATCACCCACATCAAACTGAAGATCCCTTCTTCCTTCATCAACTTTGGTTTTTAACTTTTGTGTGGCCTCTTGGAGCTGCTTCTTCACTTGATCATGAACTTCCTTCATGGATTGAGCAAAATCTTCTACATATGCACTCCTTCCTTCTGCATTTTCCAAGTTTCTTAACTCCAGCACACCTCTAGGGTGCAGTCCATAAACTATTTCAAAGGGGCTTTTGCCTGTTGTCCTATTTGCACTATCATTGTAGGCATAGTCAGCCTGTGGTAACATCTGATCCCACATCACTCCATACTCCTTTGTCAAGCACCTAAGGAGATTTCCTAGCACTCTATTGATCACTTCACTCTGACCATCTATTTGGGGATGGTAGGCTAAACCAAATGATAGATTGGTGCCCAACCTTGTCCACAAGGTCTTCCAAAAATGACCCATGAATTTGACATCTCTGTCAGATACTATGTTGATGGGTAAACCATGAATCCTTACCACTTCTTTAAAGAACAAATGAGCAATATGACTGGAATCATGGGTGGTTTTGCAAGCAATGAAATGAATCATCTTGCTAAACCTATCTACCACCACAAATATACTATCTAAACCAATCTTATTTCTAGGCAGCCCAACAATAAAATCCATACTGATACATTCCCAAGGCCTATTAGGAATGGGCAAGGGCTAATACAAACTTGCATTAGATGAGATATCCTTAGCTTTTTGGCAAATCAAACATTGCTCCACATACTTCTTGATGTCCTTCTGCATCCTAGGCCAATAATAGAACCTTTGCACTAGTTCTAGTGTCTTATTTAGGCCAAAATGTCCACTTAAGTTGCCATTGTGTTTTTCTTGAATGACATTCTCCCTCATAGATCCCTTTGGAACACATAACTGCCCTTCTCTAAACAAGAGATCATTCTGAATTGTATAGTCTGCAAATTGACCATGGAAATGGTTCTTGAAGTCTTTACATACCTTGTATGCTTCTGAGAAGTCCTCATCACCTTCATAAAGCTCCTTGAAGCTTTCTATGCCTATACTTTGCATCTGCACTTCTTGGACTGTCAAGAGTCTCCTACTCAAAGCATCAACCACTTTATTCAACTACCCTTTCTTATGTTTGATAGTAAAGGTATAGGTCTGCAAATATTCCATCCATTTAAGGTGTTTGTTGCTCAACTTCTCCTGAGAATTGATAAAACTCAAAGCTTTATTGTCAGTATAAACTACAAATTCCTTTGGCAACAAATAGTGCCTCCATTTTCTTAAGGCTTGTACCAATGCATAGAACTCTAGGTCATAAGAAGAGTACCTCTTCTTGGCCTCATTCAACTTCTCACTATAAAATGCCACTGGCCTATTCTCTTGATTTAATACTACCCCAACAGCTACACCACTTGCATCACATTCAAGGGTAAATAACTTATCAAAATTGCGCAAAACCAAAATAGGTTTTGTTGCCACTCTCTTCTTCAATAATTAAAAACCTCTACAGCCTCTGGAGTCCATTTGAATTTGGTTTTCACTCCTCCCTTAATTGTATCTAAGATTGGTGCACATATTTCACTAAAGCCTCTAATGAACTTCCTATAAAATTGTGCAAGTCCATGAAAACTTCTTACCTCAAAACTGCATGTAGGGGTAGGCC